>LOEQ01001854.1:0-22646 GCA_001685075.1 Bramus lutescens
ATGAATACAATTTGTGTGTTATTATTTCGGGTGTAAAGCTAGCCATGCGGGAGCAGGGCAAGACGAAAATCAGGCCCGCCGCTCCTTATCACTACACTCTTAGAAAAAAAATTAGAGCATCTTTCTTTTGGTGACTAAGAAAGTTGGATGTCTAAGCTCTTCTCTGAAATGTGAGCAATCAAGGTCCTCTCTGGAGCCTGGAGTTCAACAGGAACCAAGGGTCACAGAAGAGTTTAGAGATACATAGGAAAAAGAGAGGGGTCAGGCCCCAGAAGGGAAGACAAAGAATGGAGCAAAAACAAGCCAGATGTAGAAGAAGAACAAGAACACAGTAGGTCCTAGCAGTAAGACAGTGAGGGTACTAAGCTCACCAAGTACTTAGTGTGTATGTTTTAATTTCCTCTTTGTTTTCATTTTATATGTACCCTAGTGTGTTGAGCTTGAGTTCCCATGTGTTGAGTTTCCATGTTTCCATTTTTTTATTTTGGATTACAAGTAACGACTTCATAGAAAGAGGGCTAATATAGCAACCTGATATTCTGAGTCACTAAAAAAATCTGAATATACAGTTCTGCGAGAAGGGTGGCTTGAATTACATCGTGGCTGTATATGTAGTTGCTTAGACTCATGAACTCGGGACAGAGAGACTTTGGGACACTTTGATTATCCAGATTTGTTTGATCTTTTAAAATAACAGCATGTCTATGAACTAAGAACGCGATTACTGCATTTTTCTAGAGAAAGCAACTGAGCCTCACAAACCAACCTGATAGAAAGTGATAGAGATACATAAAATTGTCAAAATATCATCACTGAGGTGTCTCTGCTCAGTTCCTCCCATTCGTGGCTCATTTGTCAAAGCGAGACTTCAAATATGCCCTGGTAAAACGCCAGCATTTTCAGTAAATTAGTGCCTGCTATGTCAACATCATTTGACATTTCTCACGTGACCTCTAGTTTAGGGAATGAAGTTGCTGTAACAAATTGGCATCTTGCCAGTGACCTCTGGAGGCCGAGGAACCATCATGTCAACAGAACTCATTTCATGGACTCCTGGTGCTACGCTGAAGTCTTGCTGTTTGCTGTAAGCAGTGAACTTTTATTATTGCAGGAGGCTGAAGAGTTGAGGGTCAAACTGTAGGTAAGAAACAGATTGCTTCCCAGAAGAGCCTTCATGGTAGAAAAGTTCACCCTAGCTTCTTGGAGAACTTTGGATAGATTTCGTTTTTAATTATGGTCTGTGTATAGATCACAATAAACTTTCTAAACAACCCCAGGATCCAGAAAGCAAGCAAAGGTAATAATACCATGGACAAGACAGCGTCATTCCTACCATTTAAATGATTCTCAATTGAATTACATTTACTTGTATTATACATGAATGCTTTCCTATTGACAAAACAATAAGATTGAAACCCAAAATTCAGAGTCATAGCAAAAAAACTATGTTTTCCATTTTCACTTTGATTGTCTTTTGCCATCAAATATAAAGAATTGGTGAAACTTACATTATCAAAGGAGGATAATCTTTCTTGATACCTTATCTCAAATCTTTTCTCCCTTCCCTCCCCCCTCTTGGAGGGCATATCAACTCTCAACGCCTTTGGTTTCTTCTCACAGGACGGTGTTGGCAGAACCTAGAGTAAAACATGCTAATTCCACATACTCTACCTGTCTAACCAACCCAGTTATTACTCACTCTGAGTGAGTGGGCGAGCAATTTCTTGCGAGACTGTGAACTACCTTGAAATTCCCATACTCGTATGCTAAGATAATCAGCTGCTTTATCAAACTGGCTGTCCTGACATGACTGTGTCATTTGTGATGGGGAAGCCTGCATCATTACACCGTCTTGGAGGGCCTACTTGTCTTATAGTGAGTCTGGTTTTGGCTCTTCCCAATCATAGTTCTCTTTGTGATTTAATAGACCAAATTTCTCTCTAGTTGACTTTTGAATCAGCTCTCCTGTCGACATTTCCAATGGAATGGCTCAGTGGGGAGGGAATAGCTGATAACTTTGAATCTGATCACTTCCTCCTAGCTACCTGATTCATAGCATTGGCTATCAGCTCCTGACACTGCAGGCTGATCTTAGGTAATGAGGTATTAGCAATTGGTGCCTCATTATGTTAATCCTTGGGTGGCATCTCTCCTCCTTGTAAAAGCAGGGTGCTGTTGTTATTTTTACTGTGAGTTAGCTTCAGTTTCCCAATTAATGTGTCTTTTCTCCTGCGCTTAATGTGTGCACTTGGATACCTTCTTGCCTGGGTTTGCTTTATGAGGACAGTTAGCAAGCAGGCCTTGTAGACAGAAGGACCTGTGTTCAAATCACTTCTCTGATGACCATTAGCTGTGTGACCTGGAAAAGCATCTTGCCCTGTGCTTTTTCATTTACAGGTTTTTCATGCAGATTAGATCCTGTGTGAGATTAGCACACCACAGCAGTTTAATGGACAAAATAAGCATCTTTAAAAAGCAGCTAGCTGCTAGGCAGTGGTGGCACATACCTTTATTCCCAGCACTCAAGAGGCAGAGGCAGGTGGATCTCTGAGTTTGGGTACACCTTGGCCAACAACGTGAATTCCAGGATATCCAAGGCTACATGGAGAAACCCTGTCTCCATAAAACAAAACAAACAAAAACCATAAAACAAAACAAAACCCACGCAGCTCGTCATTGATGCTAACTGGTCAAAAACCAGTTTGATGTACAGGAGTAAATTTATAGTTTTGATTGCCATTAAAATTTCTGCAGTATTTTATTTCATTGTTAACTTTGTATTTTGTGAATTTGAAATGACAGTTTTTAGATTTCAACTTTAAGGACTATGTCATTTCCACAGCATCAATTCTACTCCACCGTCTTAGTGGAGCCTCTCATTCTACATTTTCAGTATGTCACTGTCTGCTTTTCAGTAGCAGGTGCCCAACTCCCCTTCTTTGTCACCTACTTCAAACAAGCTCTTTAATATGCTGTATGTAATAGAGTCATAGTTCTTCACAGTCTCTGGTAACAGAATCTGTCTTCAATCATTGGTATTCCCTAAGACATGTTCTCTGTATCCTGGGAGATCAGAGTACAGATGGAACCCAATTGGCTATATAACACAGGGTCATGAGGAGATGGCTATCTTTATAAACCAAAGTTTATGGGAAAGCTGCTGAGGGAGTAATTAATTCAGCCATAAGCAGGGTGTGGCGTGTGGAAGGGCTGGGGAAGGTCTCAGAGAGGAGGCACACTTGAATCAGTACCTTTAAGAATGAACACAGTTTTGCTTTGGGTAGAAGAAGCTGATGACAAAGTCTTAAAGTGAGCAGTCCTCATCTACGTCACCATGGCAGATGGCAGGAGGGATGGCTGCAGAATCAGACATGCTGATGGAACTGGCAAGAGCTGCCTGTGAAATGTTTGGTGCTCAACCAAGAAGCCCGAAAGCAGAGCCTTCTCCTTTGATTCTTGGATCAATTATTCTTGAGAGCACATTGAGTAAAATTTTTTCCTGTATGTACTTTTTAAAGCAATCCCATATATATATATGTATATATATATACATACGCTTTATATATACATATACATACATACATGTATGTATGTATTGGTTTTTTGAGACAGGGTTTCTTTGTGTATTCTGGTGCCTGTCCTGGAATTAGTTCTTGGAGACCAGGCTGGCCTCAACCTCACAGAAATCCTCTTGTCTCTGCCTCCATAGTCCTGGGATTAAAGGTGCACACCACTATCAACCAGCTAACAATCTTTAAAGTATTTTCTAGATCCCTAGTAACCTAGTAAACCAGAAACCCTCTGTTGCTCCATTTTTTTTCTTTTTGCCTTTACTTTTGAGTCCAGCCTATAGGGTTGGAGACAATAGTGTAAAGGCTAACAATATGGACAGACAACATGGTTTCCTGCCTACCATTCTCACTAGCTCTACTTACAGCTGAGTCAGCTAATACAAACTATGGCACCTCCACATGCCACTTCTTTCTTTGCAAAGAAGAATAGTGACATTTCAATATAGGGGGGCTCACTTGATGATTCTGTAATGGCTTAGTAAGTGTTTGCTGTTCATCATTTACTAAGCAATAATTAACCATTTACTGTGGAGCAGTTCCTGTGTTGGATTCTTATTATATGGTAACAGGCTACACAGGCTAAAGCTTTGTAGTCTGGTGGCTTGTTTTTTATTACTGCTATTATTATATAAGAAATGGTTTTAATAAATACCATTAAAACAAAGTGTGTCCTAGCCATGGCAATACCCTGTCCGTGAGGTTGTACTGATTGATTTTTCTTCCAGCTGTGGAGTGTGGTACAGGACTGGCTGACTGACAAGAGCTGCCATGTCCCATGTTCATGCAGATCCTGAATTCACATCATCATGCAACCTTGGTAGACTCATCATTCAAGCTATGTTCTGCACACAGAGTGGTCCTGCAGGGTTTTGGATATGAACAACTTCAGATGGATGGTCAAGCCCTCCCCAGATGAGTTCTGGACTTAGATTAGTCAACTTTAGGTTGTCTGGGCTTTTCCTAAAACTTGCAATCTTGGGAAGGCAGAACTCTGGGATCCACACATTCTGTGATAAAATCATATTTACTGTTGGTGAAGTGAGCAAGTAAAAACACATACTGCAGAAGGTGAATTAGACGGCATGGTCCTTTGCTTGATAAAGGGAGAAACCTACTGATCTCTAAGGAACAGAGAAAGCAACAGAAAACAAAGGGAGATCAGGTAGCTGTGATGGAAATCATTATTAAAGACAGCTTGAGTCTGTTGACAGGAGTATATGGCAGGTCATCAACATGAGTGATACTAACTCTTCAGAATGACCCTATGTGCAATGTTTGCAGTAGTGGACTGGCTAAGAATGCTTTGCTTTTGTTTGTCTTGTCTGTTTGTTGTTTGTTTGTTTGAGACAGGTTCTCACCGCGTTGTCTTAACTATCTTAGAACCTCACAGGGAGCCCAGGTTGGCCTTGAACTCACAGTGAGTGCTGGAATTACAGGTGCATTTACAAATGCCTGTCTAAACAAGGCTGCCTTTCATTTTTCTTATGTTGTGTTATTCTAACTTTTCCTTTGTTTGTTTGCTCTTCAGTTTATATATAATATATATATATACATACACATATATGTTGTTTAAAAATAATTTTTAGCAGCTGCATATTTGGGTGCAGGTTTTCTTTGGTTAGCGATCACTTTCTCCTCCCTCTGAGAAAATTTGAAGCTATCTGTCAGCAACACCTTCACCTATAGTCAAGACTGGGGTACAGTGTTTCATTCTCCCCAGCAAGATAGCTATGTCTAATTTCCTGAACAATTTTCCTCTTGTGTCTTCTTGTTCAACTTCATAATCATTTTGAATTTTTATCTGTGTAAAGATCATGATTCTTAATTTATGGGAGCTATACCTTCCAAGATTAATGTTAGGCTTTTTAAAAAAAAATAAAAAACAAAAAAAAAACACGTTAGCATGGGAGGCCTGCTCCTTTCTGAATGGAGACGGAGGAGAAGTAGATGGAGGGGTAGATGGGAGTCAGGGGGAGGAAACGGGAGGGGAAACTATGGTTGGTATATAAAATAAATTAAAAATGTTAATTAAATAAAAAAGTCACAATACAGCAACATAACATTTTAAGTGTCAGTTAAAAAGTAATTATTCATATTAAATATGTTATATTTCAAAAATTTATCCTTGAAAATCTCTTCTTCAAAGAAATTCACAAGCTTAAGGTAAAGCAGTAGGAACAGATATGATCCATGTGGATGTTAACGTCAAGATATTCAGAGCTGGGCAAAATTCGAAGCCCCTGTCAATGTGCTCCAACTTAATTAAACCACTGCATATTATATAGTACAAAGGACTGCCCAGCCTCCAAGGAAATATTTGTCATATTTGGACCAATTACAATGTTCTTTTCCATGCAAAGGCCTACATGTTATATATGTTTATACATGTATGTACAGAACGTCTCTGTATAGATGGGAAATAACTTTGAAGAAATAGAGCTCCCAGGTGGTCATATGTTGTAATAAAATGCATTACCTTCATTGGAAAGTTAGAGATAGTAAAGAAAAGTTTCCAATCAAAAGGACAGAGGCCATGAAACAGTATAATTCTGGAATGATCCTGTAGAATGGACAAACAGTTTCTTGGAAGCCACGTGGTATATTTTTAACTTACCTCTCGCATGCTTGCATCAGTCACAGGGTGAGTCAGGTCCTTCTGACCTGAGATTACCTGACTAAGTAAAGCCACTCTGCCTGCAATGTCCCCCAATGCTTAGAATCACAACCCAACCCCATTATGTTTTCCCGAATGGCAATGTTTATTTGTGAACCATTTCTGACTTGTGGATTGTGAGAGCAGTTAAAGATGACAAGGAACGGTGGTAGCCAAAGAAACCCTAGCCCTGCACCCAAGAAGAGTTGAAGGAGCACACTATTTCAGAGATTTTCTAGCATTCAAAGAATACTTTGTCTGTAATCTCATCTAGAAGAAAAACCCCTAGGGCCAGCATTCTAGATATCCAGGACTGCCTGCCTGGTGGATTGGGTTTGTAGAGACTTCACAGCAAGGTTAGCCAAAGCTGAGGTAATGGGCATGCTCTATCAAGGCTCCAGTCTGCCCCAGGCTGGCTCTTATCAAGCTCCCATAGTCAGCATGGAGACCATGCAACTGAACCAGGATTTACTTCTGGTTTGAAGGAAGAACTCAAACAATTCTTTAACTGATTTCACAAGCAGAGTCTCAATCAATCAGGTAAAGGAGTAAGAATCAAATATGAATTTGATTGGCTTAAATGGTCTTTTTTATCCTGTAGTGATCATTAAGCACCAATAATACATTAATCACTGAGATATACAATCATTCGTGCCCTCATAGAATTTTTAATCTAATTGAAATATTCAAAATGACAATATAGCCAATATATAAATCATTGGAGGGAAATAGTAACAAAGAATTGTGATGAACTATAAAGAGGGATAGATACATCTGATGAGATCATTTAAAAGGTGTTTGTGGAAGATGTCACCATAGAGACCTGGTGGGAGGAGACCATTCCAGGCAGAGAGGATAGCAGAAATAGTCTGGGTCACTTTGTGTCCCCTTTAACTGTGACTACCCAAATAAAGGGGCCCACATCATGTCACTTTTGTTACTTTTAGCTGACCACCAATTTTTATTTTCAATTTTTTTTGGCATTATGCTTAACTCAGTAAACTGTGATTGGAACTGGACTCAGCCAGCAATAGTCCGAGCCCCCAAGCCAAAACATTAAATTTTAGGCTAAAGTGTGGAGATTTTGTAATCTGTCATCTAATGATGGGCTGAGATTACTGCTTTGCATCTGAGTGCTGCTTTGAGTGACTTAAAACATCTCAGCAACACTTCAAATACTCCAGGAGTCACTCACTGGATTCTGGAACCTGTAAAATCCGTAGTGCCCTGTCCCTGCCACAGCAGGCACTGTGTATACAGAAGAAGCAAGGGATGTAGGACAAGTCCTACTGGCCCGTCCAGGGTCCCGCCTAATTCCTATGACACGCCTCGTGCAGGTGACATGTTCTCTAAGGTGTGGATAGCCGGCTAATTTCTGGAGAGTAGGAGGTGTGGGATGACCTTTTGTTTGTTTTACAGTGGGACATTATCTGAATGATACTCATTCTCTCTGTGGTGTGGACTTCGCTCAGGAGGCAGCAACTGGCCATTATTTTACAATAAGCACCAGCCACTGAAAGGCACACAGAGCTGGTGCCTCATTTCTGAAGACAGTTTTGCTTGGAAAGAGCTTCTTGGTTAAGGATTTACTGACAGGAAAAGCAAACTCACTGGGAAGCGAAGAGCTGTGGGTCTCCTGCCCCAGGTCCTGCGAAGCTATGCCTTGAAAAGGTTCCCAACCCATTGGCATAGAGCAAGTTGGACAGGACACCACTTCTCTTGAGGCTCAAAGGAAGAGACGGGGATTTTCTTGTTCCGGGTGTCTGAAGGATGGCTTCCCAGTTTCATCAACTTCGGATCCTGGTGTGGAAAAATTGGCTAGGTGTCAAAAGGCAGCCGGTGAGGATTCATTTATTTTATTTTGTTGTTGTTGTTTCATTTAAAGTGGGAGTGT
The DNA here is from genome assembly GCA_001685075.1 of Bramus lutescens. NCBI lineage: Eukaryota > Metazoa > Chordata > Mammalia > Rodentia > Cricetidae > Bramus > Bramus lutescens. Next base: position 8,120 of record LOEQ01001854.1, read on the forward strand.
GGGGGACACTGAGCAATACTCCAGGCAGTCCTAACATATGATGTCAATGAGAGGTAGACAGAGAAGAGCTTAAAGGCATTTTTTTCAAAGCAGAAGCAAGATACTTAGAACGCTTGCCTCTGTCTGTCTTTCAGCTAATGGGGCGAGTCTTAACATGCCCCCCAAGCAGCCCTTTGATTTGAGTGAATTAAAGGAGTAAATCAGGACAATCCTAGGGCAAAGCAAAGGCTGTACCTTGTTACTGGACAGATTGAAACTGGTGTGGAATTCTGAATTGAAGCCAACGTGCTTTCAGAATTTTTCTTAATGCCATTAGAAATGGGGTGGGAATTTCTACTGGGATGAATGAAAGCTCCATTTGAATGCATTTGAGATGGGAAGAGATAAGGCAGAAAGCGAAAAATGATGGGAACTTGGTTGAAAAGTAGGATAGTAAGTTGAAGGCTGCTAGTATGGCAAGCTTCCAAAGGAATTCAAGTATATAAAACTTGTTTACTGGATGTGAGATCNTATATTCCTTTAAAAATACCACTGAGTCACTTTGCTGTTCTTTTCACATCTTTTTAGAGCTCTTACATTCATGCTTGCTTTTTATATTACAAAGTCAGCTATTGAGAACTTCATCAGATAGGGTATGGAAGGTGGCAGGAGGGACATGTTTCTGTGAGTTATGTATTCAAAAAGATGTGTGAGAAATAGGGGAATCCCAAGCCATACTGAATCAATTTCACTTTAGAGCAGCCGCTCTGACCTCAGTTGTGTAATGCAGAGATACAAATAAACCACATCATAAACCCCAACAGTTTGTCCAGGCGCTTTATCTCATAGTATACTGGCTTGCTAAACCTGAATCTCAGCATCCTAATGTATGTATTAAAAGAAGGAATTAGTTAGATGCTTACATACTTTAGTGAATTTGATAGGCAGGGCTCTAAATCATAAATTTAAATCATATGATTTCATGAATGTGATAGACATAAAATGATAAAGTCGTTAACTTTTTGTTTGCTAACTGTAAAAACAGCACAGAAAAAAAAATTCCCCATACTCTCCATGTGGGTGATTCTGGGTGTCTTTCAGCCGGGAGACATAGTCCTGGGCATGTGGATGTCTCAAGCATGATCTGGGACTCCTCCCATGATGACACAGCATCTAACACCCGAGCACCGGATTTCTCACTTACAAAATTGGCACAGTGTCTACCAGACAAAGCCTAGAGTGTGGAAAGATACCCAATTGCTTTCTAATGAATCTAAACTACAGAGGGAGGTGAACAATTTGGACATCTTGTTTTATTCAAATTAATGCTGAAAGGAAATCCATGGGAACAGTGAATGGAAAGAAGAAATTTACATAAGGTAAGGAGATAATGAAAATTCAGTCATTAGAAACAAAAGCCAAAAAGGAAGTGGAAGCTGATATACTGTTGATAACACGTTTCCTTGCAGATTCTAAAAATTTAATCATTAACCTCCAGTTCTCCAAGACACACACCAAGATTTCCAGTAAATATTCTTTTACTTAATCTTTTAAAATGCAAGTATCTTCATCTGTATATCAATTCTGAAAATGGCATTCCAAGACTGGACTTTTATACTTAAGAAAATTCAAATTGATGTGTGTGCCACTGGAAATGAAGTGCCCTTCTGAATGTCAAAGAAAATGCTAGCATTGTCACCCAGTCAACCTTCCTTAATTCTTAAAAGAAGCTTCATCACAAAGCAGGATGATGGGAAGGAAAGCTTTTAAAAGAAGATAACGGAGTGTATGAATGCAGAAACATGGGCAGAAGAAGGAAAGGAGAAACGTAGAACATGTTAAAATACACAGAGCACTGTTGTGGAACACAAGTGCATATACCAGCACAAAAAAGTACCACAAGGGTTACAGACAACTATATGCTTTGAGAAATAGCATGAGGATAGGATATAATCTAAATATTCAGTTGGGGTATAATTCTAGGGGTCAGCCTCTCTTAAAACCGCACTTGAAATAAATTTTATTCTTACTTAGAAAGCCAAAGATGAGAATTTAAAAATATTCAGGGTTATGTAACTGACAATTTTGCAGAGTTCCAGAGAGTTCAAGGGACTTATTCAAGGTCATACCATGAATTCAAGGATCAAGATCAGATTTCCCCTGTGAGGAATTTGCTATCTGTATTACCATTTCTTTTCTTCTTTTTTGCTTACTGACCCTATTTCCTCTGATCTTTGCTCAGAGTTCAGTCCACCAAAGAGGAGGTCATATCTACAGTGGAGGGCATAGCTATTGCTATCTATTTAAAAGAATTTTGGGAATATAATTCTCAGTTATTTTGGGAAACTGTATTCTACAAGAAGAAAAAAACGTATTCGGTGGCACTAGAAACGGTAGGGAGCAAAGGATCGATTAGATGTGGTTGTTACTTTGCTGAGTTTGCAATTAAAACGTAATGGGGACCTGAAGATGAATTCCAGAAGGATGCACAGCGGCAGGGACACTCGTCACTCACTCAGTGACAGGAAGCAGGCATGGGACAGTGGAGAGCTGCACGCTGACACACAGTTAAACAGGGTAAGATCCATCCTAAATAGGGCCTTCAGGTCTTGTCAGGAGTGGATTCTAATTTCAAACTTCCCACTTGAAGAGGAAAAATTAACACCAGTTGATTGCTTTCTGCTCCAAGTGCTTAATGAGGGAATCCTACTCAAGTTCAGTTCTTGACAGAAGTGACTCCTATGGGCATTCCCACATTTGCCACGAGGGCATTTGAATCAACTTTGACCCTTCCTCCCTCAACTCTGCCCTTTCTGTCCATCTTTCCCTTTAGAGTGACTAGAGGAAGAGAGGGGAAACCCTAAGAAGGTTGGTCTGTGGATTAAAATTTTTTAGTTTAGAACCAGTCAGGATGAAGTGGTCCTTTCAGGTTCAAGTCTACCTCAGTTTACTATAAGGCAGGACCTGTATGAGCGAATGCTCCAGTCCTTTCACTGCATGGAGATGGGCCAACTGATGCCCTTCCGTCCTTTTAACTGCTCAGAAATGTTCTTTTCCTTTGTTCACTATGGAACCTGATACACAGCAGACGTGCGTGTTTAAATTTTGCCAATAAATGTAAAGCAAATAAGATCTCAAGTTGCTTTAGAAATTGGGGCAGTAGAGATAAGTTTGCTTAATGTTCAACAAATACGTTGCTTCACACTGTGACATATATGTAAGAAAACACCATCATGAAACCCATGATCTTGTATGCTAGCTTTAAATATTAATTAAAAAACTTTTCATTACCAACCCAACAGAGTATGTTGTTTCTATCTACATCACAGAACATTTACCAATCTCTGAAAGGTATTGTACTCTGTAAGTATAGAATCCAGAAAAATGACTTATCGCTAGTTTTTAGCTAAGTTATTTGTATGATGGCAGCCTTGACTACCAGAAAGCCCAGGTCACTAAGGAGTTAATGGCAGCTTTAAAGCCTTATTTTGGAAGCAGAACTAAAGATTTTACCAGATTTAAGATATTGAATTCTTATTTTGAATGAGAATCTTGGAATCCTTTTCTGTTTCTAGTAACAGTCATTCCTGTTTTACAGGGAAATGCAAAATGAAGGGGATGGGGAAGGAAGAGGCAATGTGTTTTATGTTATGGAAGGTTGGACAACTTTTATTTTCAAGTTTGTAATAAAAAGTTATGATTCTATATTATAGGAAGACCTTTAAATGACTTTCAATGCTCTCTCTAGCTTTGAAATAATAAAAACTCTTTTATTAGTCTGAAGGATGAACTAATAAAAATTTAATATTCAGATCAAAGCAAGCCAGAGTTCTGTTCTGTAGTGTTTTATCTGTATAGCTTAGTGGCTAATTGTACTGATGTTGAAGCCAGCTCCTAGGTTCAAGCATCAGCTCTCCTGCTTGGTGGCTTATGGAAAGACGTAGTCTTCCTATGTTTTCCTATCTGCAAGAGGAAATGAGCTTGCTATGCTAAGTGAGATACACAAGCTAGCTATGCAATAGCATGTACGTGTTCTAGGCAGCCAATACATAGTAGCTGTCATTCTTCATGATTCTATAAGAAATTTTGACACTAATTATCAAAAGACAACCTAATTACAATATTTTATTCTGGGAAAGATATAGTTTTTAAATTACTAATTTATTTGTATAGATGTCTTTGTGTGTATGTGCGTGTGTGTGTGCGTGTATGTGTGCACAAAGATACATGTGTAGTGGTTAGAGGACAACTCGCAAGAGTCAGTCCTTTCCTTCTGTCATGTAGGGTACAGGGATCAGATACAGGCTGTCAAGCATGGTGGCAAGGTCTTTATCTACTGAGCCATCTTGAAAGTTCAGGGAAGTGTATTTTGAAATAAGGTTTAGTAAAGAATTGTTGAAGATACCCTGAGAGGTCTCTTTTCTCTTCAGATATTTGGAGAATTCTCAAATGCACACAGGCCAAATTAAACTAAGTGAATGGCAAGCAAAGGAAGGAAGGATTTAACATTATTATAAGCAAAAATAATGTGCTGTCCAATAATGTAGTCTCACAGGGCAGTGGTCTTGCTGTCATTAGAACCATTTGGATTGAGGCTGAACAACCACAAATCAGGATGTTCTCTCACTCTCTTTTTGAAAATTCATTTATTTATTTTACATCCCAGTCATAGTTTCTCCTCCTCCTTCTCCTCCCAGTCCCTTCCCCCACCTCCCCTCTGTTTCCACCCCCAAATCTCTTCTTCTCTGTTTCTGTTTAGGAAAGGACAGGTCTCCCATGAGCATCAACAGAACATGGTGCATCAAGTTGCAGTGAGACTAAGCACCTCCCCATGTATTAAGGCTGGGCAAGGCGACCCAGTATGAGAAGTAGGGTCCTAAAAGCTTGTAAGAGATTTGGAGACAGCCCCTGTTCCAACTGCTTGGAGTCCCACAGGAGGACCAAGCTACACAACTGTAACATACATGCAGAGGGCCTAGATCAGTCCCATGCAGGCTCCCTGGTTGTCAGTTCAGTCTCTCTGAGCCCCTGTGAGCTCAGGTTATTCAATTCTGTGAGTTTTCTTGTGGTATCCTTGACATCTCTGGTTCCTACAGTTCTTTCCTTCTGCAGGATTCCCGAGCTCTGCCTATTGTTGCCATAGGTCTGCATCTGTTTCCATCAGTTTCTGGATGACTCTCTCTGATGACAATTGGGCTAGGCACCCAATTATAGCACAACCCATTGGCAGGACAGACTGTAGGCCAAAGGTCATGTGGCTGGGTTGGTTGCCCACTCCCTGTGCTTGAAGTCTTGACTGGTCCCAGGAGATGGCCAGTCAGGCTCTGAGTCATTTTTTGTGTTCCTGGAATAGTCTTTCCTTTTCCCACCTGTTAACATTACCCCCTGGTGCCCTCCGCTTGAAAGATTTCTTTTCCCTACTCTGTCCTTTCTTCTAATTGGCCCCTTTTCCATCCCTGAGGGTTTTCAATGATCTTTCCTTTAATTATCTTCCCTTTGCACACCCACCTTCCTACACCAAGGCTTGTTCATTGAATTCACTTGATATTGGCTTTGTTTTTGAAGTGTCCTCTCCTCATAAGACTGAAAATTTTAATTTGTTTATCCTCATGACATGACATGCAGTAGGTGCTCAATAAATTTTGTCATACTAACGAACACACAAAGTTTTTGTAAATTGTTATTGTTTTGGATGTTCTAATCTAAGAGTCCTTAAGAGTCACCAAGACTGCGGTAAAGTAGAAGACACTGCCATGCTAGTCATTCTGGTTTTATTTAGGCAAAATATCCCTAACTAAACTCAGTCCTGATACCAAGTACTATTCATTTATAATGTAACCAACTTCAAATCCCTGTGGTACAAGAGGCACCAGCATCCTGAAAGGCAGGGTAATAGTGTGACTATGTGAAATACACAAAGAGTAAAACAGGGGAGGATGGTACAGCAATAATGAGCCAGGGATCTTATGCTCTACTTTAAGGAATTTGAACCTCATTAACAACTATCTATGTGCCATGAATACAACCCTACCGCGAGTCTAATTTAGTCCATCTACCCCTGGTCAGTTTCCGCTCTAGGGCAAATGTCTCTAAGTGAAAAAGTCATTTTCTCAAGTTTTAAAATAAGTATTAAAAGTTAACCATTTTTTAAAAACCTACCTATTAGTAAAATAATTAGAAGATAGTAGCAATGTCAAGCACAAATAGAATCAGATAGACTATAAGGAATTAGAATGAACAATTCTGACAAGGTAGCAGAGTCCAGAATATCGAGACCATAAGCTTCTTCTTTTTTTCTTCTTCCAGAAAACCAGTCTTTGAAATTTCTTGAAGATGTGTAACAATAGCTCTTGCAGATGTAAACATGACTGGTAATTTATTCTAGTTGCTAGATACTGCATATCAACTCTTGATGGAAATTATGGGCTGAGTTTACATTTGATTGATGTCTTTTTGTGTGTGATGACTTTGCTGAGTGTAGTTAATGGAAATGAGGCCTAGTATTGCCCTCAATTCCCCCAACTTGAAGGTGAATATGATCAAATTACATCAAGATATATGTGTGTGAAATGTTGTAATGAAATCCTTTGTTTTGTGCACCAACTAAACTAATTAAAAACAAAACATACAAAACAACACATCACGGGGCTAGATGCTGTTCAGTGGTAGAATACTTGCTTAGCATGCGTTTATCCATGAAAAATGAAACACATGTATCTTCCTTCACATTGTTTTATATAAACAACACTCAAGACCCCCACTCAATACCCCCCTCAACAACCTCACCTCCCTCCCATTCTCGTATCCTCCCTCCATCCTGTTCACTTTCTCCCCATTTCATAGGAATGGTTGAACTGCTGATCATAGCTAGCCCATGAATAGACTTTTCATGTCACATTCAAATTTATCTCAAAGCTTAAATGTATCCTCCATGTTTAACAACTTTTTGCCTGGGTAGACAGAATTTCTGCCTGTGAAGTATCTTTCTGTTTTCTCTTTCACTATTGCTTCATCTTTATGCTTGTGCTTTCAAATTTGGTCTGGATTTTTTGAAGAAGAGATATAGAGATCATTAAAATAATTTCTAGACTGGTAATTTTGAAATCATGTCAAATTAAAAGAAAAGTCACTGGGACCTACAACTATTTGAGGCTAGCATGGTTTTATATATACAGATGTAAAACACCATCCGATTCCTAGGTACTTTGTCCTTATTTCCATATATTCCTGCATTCTTTCTTTCTCTATATAATGTAGATGCCGTCAGATTCTTAGGCTCATTTCCAACTTTGCCAGTTGTTGGAACTGCATCCTTTAGAACAAAAGGTCCAGCTGCATGTAGTTTTCACAGCTCGCATCTCCTTCAGCCTGAAGCTGTGTCTCAGTCTGATCTTGCCACCCGTCACCCTTATTCTCTGAACCTCGGCATGAGTTGTTCTTTTTGGCATTGGTCATTTCCTCGTTTTTACAGCAGTTTATTACATTGGGCAAGAAACTCAAGGATGCTGCGCACACATGCATTCCATTTCTTCTAAGCATTCTATTGATTTGTTGTTTGCTTGCTCATGTTTATTTAAATAAGTGACCCCCTAGGTGTTTTGTTATCATACTGAATTTTAGTGTTTAAATTTGGCTATAGGATCAAATTTGAAGCTTGTATTCTCACAGGCTGGTGCTTGTGTCCCATGTCTGCTCTCATTATTTGACAGTTTCTGAATAGCATGACTATTACATTTCTTTCATCTACCTTTATCTATCTACTTAGTGATTGATTGATTGATTGATTGATGAATAGATCTCTCTTAATCTTTTCCACATGTATTTTCTAACTATGTCCATGCCTGGAAATAGTGGTAGTCCACTAGCAATGATCACTGATAGCTCTGAATATCAACTGGAAGAAGCTAAGATTTCTTGGAAAAACTTTTCTTTCTAGGACTGAGAGAATGATATAACAATGGGGGCATGGAGAGCTTTTGAATCAAAGTAGAAAAGCAGGAAATAAGTGGTATATGTTTATACCTATCATTTGTCATTTTGTGAATTTTTTGTGTGACTTGCAATGCAGACTAGACTGGCTTAAAACTCACAGATATCTACCTGCCTCTCTAGTGCTGGTGTTAATGAATATGCCATCATGACTTTTTAAGATACATTTCGGAAGTAAGGAACGTCTTAACTTGGTTCTCTGCTGCTATATTAAACCACTCAGACCAAAATCAACTCTGGTGAGGAAAGGGTTCATTTCAGCTTATAAGTTACAGTTCAAAATTAAGTGAAGCCAAGGCAAGAACTCAAGGCAGGAGACGGAAGCAGAAACCATGGAGGAGTGCTCCTTACCAACTTGCTCTCAGGACCACCTGCCTAGAAGTGGTGCTGCCCAAAGTGGGATGGGTCTTCCTTTATCAGTTTGCCACCAAGGAAGTGTCCCCACAGACATGTGCACAGGCTTTCTGATGGAAGCTGCCCCACTCAGTTGAGATTCCTTCTTCTTGGGTGTGTCAAGTTGACAAGTAGAATTAGCCACCCTAAGTTTATGCTCATGCTAATAATTCTGATCCACCACTACTGAATTTATTCTAGCTCTTTTCTTTTTCATGCTTATAATTACCCTGCTCAATAGTGAGAATTTGGACTCCCCCTGATCAGGAAAATTTTGTCAGTTTCGGCGCCATATGAAACCAGTCACTTGCCACTGCCTCTTCTGTCCCTGCACTGTGCTCTTCAGTCCACTGAAGTTCTGTCTTCCCATCCTGCCCTATCTCAGCACTTGGGTCCCCATTAACCATTTCTCTCACTTGACCACTATGACTTCTTCAGTCCTAGTGTGGATGGACTTTATCAAAGGAGTTATAAAACTGAATTGTTGAGGAATGCATGGAGAAAGATGTAACAGAACAGGACATTTCAGATAGAAAACAAATCATGAATGATTTGAGGAACACAAACACCATCTCCTGCCAAGGAATTAGTAACCTAGTGTGCACATGCTTTTAGATGTCGAGACTCAGGGTGATGAAGTACAAATGACTTACAGAGATAGATTGAGACAATTAAAACACCAACAGAATACACAACCTTCAGGAATGGCTCTCTGCAGAGTGCTAAGTAGTACCTGTGACAATATGTAAAATCGATATATTAGCCTTTAGCCAAACAAACAGAAGTCACAGCTCATTGGTTCAGTGTTTAGATCTTTGACACCATCTTTGCTCTCTGGTTGTTTATGATAATACTCAAAATAGACTGAAAGCAACCCTGCTGTTATAAAAAAATAAACTTTATTTCCTGCTTTTGTGATTAATTCGTCATCTTTAACATTTCCAAGACCACAGTCCAGAAAGCTTTGTAGTTATCCCTTTGAGATGCAGTATACAATGTCCTCAAACCTTCTGGGAACTAAAATCCTAGGGAAAGCCTGGGATAATGGATTTTCTTATAAGTTTTGTGATAGCTTTAACACAGCCTAAACTGCCTTAAACCATATTTTTGTCTGAGTTTAAAATAGCTCAAAAATTAATTTCAAAATTTACCAAAACACCCTTGTGAAAAAAAATCCAATTAGATCAATCAAAAAGAGAACTTTAAGAACTGCTCACCAAGGCCAGCTGAACTGGGACTGGTGGAGCATGTGATCAAACCAGACTCTGAATGTGGCTGACAATGAGGGCTGACTGNAGAGGGAAGGAAATGGGAGGAGGGGAGGAGGTGGAATTTTTTAATAAAAATAAATTTAAAGAAAAAAAAGAAATGCTTAGAGTAAGTCCCTCATTTGAAAGTGGATGTCTGGAAGAGTTTATCTCAGTTACTGATTCTCATGAGCTTACTGGAAAGAACAAATAGATGTTTCTAAGAGCAACTAATGGATTCCACACCTCCTATTCCAAAAGAATATTCTCTTTAAATCATTCTTAAAAAAACAACTCAATTCTCTATAGTCCATATTTCAAATGAGTCACATAAAGTATAATAGGTATTTTGTATCCAGAATGTTTGAAAACCAGACTCCAATTTGTCTGCTATTCAAGGACTAGGTAAGAATAACAACACAGTTTACAATTCTGTGACACTAATACCTTTTTCCAGTCTGCTTTCTGCAATGATTCAATCCTTAAAACAATTCAATAATAACATTAAATTTTTCTGTCCTGTATATTTTGAGATTCACACTCATGCTCACAACCAGTTTACACACTGAGTGTGTGATTTGGACAAGTTCTGCTAGCATTTGGTAAAGAGAAGACACGAGCTATATCAGATTAAGAGTCCTTAGCATCTTTGATGCTTTTCTTGTGTTTGGCAGTTTGTGGTAATCCGTGGCTCTTCTAACAGTGATGCTTTACAATTCACAAAACAAAAAGAAATTGAATAAATAGGATTGTAAACAAGGCCAACTATATCAAAATTGTTATTAAAATGTCAAAAGAGAATTTGTTGCATGGTAACATGCATTTTTTTAAAAAAATAACAGCATTAAATAAAAGGTCTAGTGGCAACTCCATAGAACCACATTTTCAACATGCTAATCAGTAGGAATAGTATTGGGGGGGGGCGGGCTCCAACAATCCTAATGTGGTTTTTAAATATCCATGAGTTCCGATGCTCTTAAAACCATAGACCAAATGGCGTCTGAGTCCCTCATCTACATGCATTATTATTAGAAATTTTAATTAGAAGTGACAGAAAATAAAAATGTAGTGTTTTCTCACATTTAAACTCTAAAATGCCCGTGGATTCTATCCATCAGATGCTCTCAAAGTAACTTTCCAGCAAAAATGTTATAAGACCCAATAAACAACTCTGTGGCCCTAACTCCTGTCTGTGCAGGATGTAGTCTGTGGACCATCAACACCACCTACCTGGGAGCCTTAGACATGCAGGTCCTCAGGACGCCTTTCACATCTACTAAGCCCACATCGGAGTGTTCACCAGATCCCCAGGCAACACAGTGTGCACATCACTGTCTTAGAGATGTCACTTTACACTAAGCTGTTCCACCTGTCTGGGTGCATCTCATCTCCCATCAAACCAAACGTCAGATGTCTCGGAGCTAAAAGGATGTCTGCAATCTTAAAAAATAAAACCAAAACTCACCCTTATACCCAAAGTCTACCTAGCTACCAGTGGGGAGAATCATGCTCTTAGATCCTCAGCAGAGATTTTGGTGGAGCTGCCAGTTGGGAGTTACTGAAGGATCGATAATCGGGGATCAATAACCGATTGTTTTTGGTTTGTTTTTGCAACACTGAAGAGCCTCAGGGAGAAAATTTGAGATTTGCTCTGAGAAATGGTGAGAAATGATCGAACTCTGACTGTGTAACCAGGCCAAAAGAGGGGTCCACGTTTAATTGAGTTGAACACAAGCAAAGTTTGTGCTCTGTGCTTTGATTTGAGCAGCACAGCTGTTGGAACAGTACAGTTTACGTTTTTTTGTGAATATGTGATTTTCACTGCTGAGGAGCCAGTATTATAGGCCTGAAAAGTATTAGGCAGATAGGGAGCTAATGTTTTCCCCGGTCCTAAGGATTGAACCTAGGACCTTGAACAAATTAGACAAGCCCTCTTTTTATTTTGAGACAGTCTCAGTGAATTGCCCAGGATCAAGGTAAAATCACTCAGTGGCTCTGGAAGCATTTGAACATGTATTCTTTTTGCCTTGGCCTTCTGAGCAGCTCAAATACAGACCTGTGCCACCCGACTCAACTGTGACTTCAAAAATCTTTATTATTACTATTATTGTTATTATTATCATTATTTGTGTGTGTGTATGTTTATGATGTGCATGGGAAAGTGCATATATCACAGCATGTGTGTGGCGGTCAGAGGGCAGCAATGAAGCAATTCTCCCTTTGCTGTTCTGTGGGTTCCAGAACTCAGGTTACTAGCCTCACATGGCAAGCATTTTTACCCACTGAAGTTGGTCTATCTCCCTGTGTGTCTGAATTGGGAAAGGAAGCAGCTGTCTCTGTGCCTGAGAGTGAAACTCTCCCATAGAAGTTTCAGGGCAGCACACATTCCTTGGGAGCCTACTTTACACTAGGTATGAAAATTAAAGCATGAATACAACACTGTCCTCCCATAAATGAGCTGTTGGTTTTTTCTGGGAACCAGGCAACTGTAACAATAGCTTAGGCTCTACAATGGAAGCACACAGTACTTTACTCTGGGATGGCGAAGAGTTACAGTTCACTCTCTGACTCAACCATTCATTCTCTTGGCTCATTCATTCACTACTTCATTCAACAGTATTTATTGGGCTGTTACTCGGGGTTACACACTAGTCTTTGTAGGAGAGTCTAGAATGCTGACATTGGAAATCGTAAGATGTGTCCAAGTTGAAATTATGCTGTATTTCATATGCTGTACGTGAGACACTGAGTCTTACCCAACAGACAAATGGAAAATACTATTTTTTTTCTGGAAGTTGCTGATGTTATTTGAGGTTTAAAATAACCACTCTTGAGACAGTCAGGATTGGTAACCAGAGAGGGAAGCTTGAGTGAACACTTGAAGACTAGATCTGAAAAAAAAAACATTCTTATTAAGTCACCTGCATTTATGAAATTCATTATTTTCCCATTGATAATACAGGTAGTAACATATCTAGCCTGTATCGGAATGTTATGGTTTGACAATCTTTTGGTATTCAGTCGGTTTTTTGTTTGACATATATGTATATAATTTGCTATCAGTACTATAACATTTTCCTGTTGTTGCTTTGCAGCTTTGGACACTTGTCTTGATCTTATGGCCAGTCATTATTTTCATAATTCTGGCTATTACCCGGACCAAATTTCCACCAACAGCAAAACCAACATGTAAGTAAATAACTGTTTCCCTAATGTTTGTATTCTACTTAAAATTTATTTTAGTGGCATGCCAATGCTCAATTCTAAACTCTATTTTTTAATGTTATTTCTTCTTTGCAGTAGCTGCATTAAACATTTGTTTGGGTTTCCCTCCAAGTTCTTCAAATCAAAGAGTGGACTCTGGGGATAAAATGAACACAAGAGGCTGGGTGGAAAAAGTGGTCCAGACAGGAGGATGAAGGAAATACTGGGGGATGGCAACAGAGGGTGATAAAAACACATTATATAATGCTTAAAATTCTCAAGCAACAAAAATGTTGAACCTGAGCCAGATGTGACGATTCATGTTTAGAATCCAGCACTTGGAAAACTGAGAAAGAAGAATTTTGAGTTAGATATCAGCCCAGACGTCACAGCTAGACATTATCTTAAAGAAGGAAAAAAAACCCTACAATTTTGTATCTGCATAGTTATTTAGAAAAATATGAGACACAGAGAGACAGCATGAGCTGTCTCACTATGGGGTAACACAAAGCAGCCACTATAGGCTTCATCATTCTTCACTCCTTTAATAGAAAACACAGACTCATATTCGATCAACTGAACAAACAAAATCTTGGGCTGTGAAAACCTACAGACACCTCTTCTGTCCTTCACTGGTGAGAGCTGAGTGGCGCAAACGAGTCAACGCATTTTGTTTGAAAGAAGGCTGTTTCCCAATTAGGACTGTTTCTCTTCAGTGAAGTCACTTCTCAGTTATGAAGTGGACACATTGCCTAACTCACTCCATTATCTTCGTTTGGACCTGACACAGAGATGCAGGAAGGACTCAGGAAGTCCTTAGAATCAGAGGGGGAGTTTTGAACCTTAATTATCTGGCCTTGTTGCTTCTAAGGTATTGTTCTTGATGTTTGTTTCTTTGGGGGATTAGTTTTTTCAGTTTGGGAGGAAAAGACTAGACAGATGTTTCAAAGTAGTTACTTCCTCAAAAGATCCTTATAAAATAACTTTATTGAACCATCTTCAAATAATTACGATAGCCGGGGGTGTACCAGAATACAAAGGTGAATTAATTTTGGATGAGTAACAGTATCAGGTTACTGACTTTAAAATAAGCATAGTGATTTTTCAGTCATCTGGTCAGGAGATGTAGGAGGTGAACCCTGTGGAATCTGTTTCGATCATGTACATTCGGCAAATTCAGAAAATATCAATTCTGTTAGTGAAAAGCATTTAAAACTTTGGTTCTAGAATAAGCAATTCCTTACATCCTAATAGCACCCTTTTTTTCTGAAGGATTTTGCCATAACCCTTTATAAAAAGTTGTCAATGAGAACTAATTAAGTTGTTATAAAAGGAGCATGATTTCATTTTCTGCATTGCGTGCATTAGCTACTTGTAGCAGATTGATGGCATATTTATTAAAGTTTATGGGTCCTTTACATCTTCAGTATATAAGATTTAAGAAGGAAAGCATGGAATATAGAAATAATACAATCAGCATGGATTGACAATTGAGCTCAAGAACTTTAAGATGCATGGGCTGGTTTACTGATACTGACAGCTCGTTAGCTCCTTTCAATCCATTTTCACCATTGTCTTATTTTTTTGCCTAAATTTCATTTTTTTAATAAAAAATTTTCACCTCGTCCCCTCCTACCATTTCCCTCCCCCTCCCCTCACTATCCTTCTCCCTCCCTCTCCAGTCCAAAGAGCAGTCAGGGTTCCCTGCCCTGTGG
>LOEQ01001854.1:26902-52851 GCA_001685075.1 Bramus lutescens
TTTTGTTATTCTTCTCATCCATTTCTTTAAGGGAGTTTTTCACATCCTGTTTAACCAACTCTATAGCTTTCATAATGTCTATTTTTTCTACTTCTTCTGGATTAGTTTGGTCAAGTATTCCTGTTGTATGTTCGCTGGGTTCTGGTGTTATCATGTTTGTTTTTCAGATTGTTGGAAGAATTCTTGCATTGGCGCCTGCCCATCTCTTCCTTCAAATACTCTCAGATGGATTTTCTGGTACAAGATCAGGGCCCCTTGCTGTCCAGGGACCTTGCAGACAACAGGGCTAGCTTGCTGCCTGCATGCTTAGTCAAACAAATGAACTCCCAACAGGTTGCACTCACGACCCTGTTGCAGCCACAAAACAGGCTCAGATGGGGGATCTTCTGGCCTCGAAGAAGGGAAGCAGAGCCTGGGTGCAAGCTGGGATGGGATAGGAAGAGAGAGGTAGTAGCCGGTGAGAGAAGCCCCTGCATAATGACCAGAGAGTTTAGAGGGTTCAGGAATGTTTGTGCTCCCTCTCTGTGGCTTCAGCAGGCTAGTCAGGAACACACTCACCCCTCCGAAGGATCTTCTGTTACAGGATTAGGCTCTTGTTTTAAAAGTTTTTTTTCCAGATACCTAAATTTCTTTTGTGAAATTTTCAAGAAAGAAATTTAAAATTTGGGATTGAATGGTCTTAAACTGATGGATGCAATCTGGTAGGAGTTAGAAATTAATGGAGGAAACCATGCAGAGACCTTAGCCTTCCATTGAGATAGTGAAAAACAAAGTGTGAGCACTGCCTCCAGGTCTGATCTGGAGGGTTCTCAAAGAAACATAGAACCAGAGAGGAGGAGAGAATCATTGTATCATATAACTGTTAGAACACTGTAGTAATAACAGGATATAAAGTGAACTTGTCTGGAGGTGGAGAGTCCAAACACGGAACGTGTGTTTGCTAGCCCCTTAGACCACTTAAGCCTTGTCATAAAATAAAAAATAAAAAATGAAAATAGTTGATTGGTTTGTTATTAGGGCTCGAAGGGATCTGCTCACATTACACATGAGACTCGCAGTGCCTGAAGAGATTGCGATTTGATAAAATTTAATCATGTGGACACAAGAGGAAGGTAATAGAAACCAGTAATCTTTGCTTCTGTTTATTTGTGAGATTTTGAGCCCATGTGAAGCCTTTTAACAATCAACCCTCTCTAGATCTAGGTAAATAAGAATCAGAGAAAATGATGCTCAGGATTTTAACTCATAACTAATAAAAAATGCCCAATTATACTATTGAAAGTGTTGATCTGGATACTAATGTAGTAGGGTTGCCTGTCCCACCTCCACCCTCACTCTGATAGTAAGAAGTATAGCTCTTTGATGGAAGTTTGGATTTAGGTGTTTTTATGTTGTTGTTTTGGTTGTACTTGGTTTGTATCTCACATTTAGTTACAGTATGGAAAGATCAATTAGAAAAGAAGATACTAATAAATAGTTATTGATCTCATACTCCGTGGCAGGCACCCAAGGAGGTGATGACTCGATTATCCATTTAGTAACTGAGAAAA
This sequence comes from Bramus lutescens, assembly GCA_001685075.1. Taxonomy (NCBI): domain Eukaryota; kingdom Metazoa; phylum Chordata; class Mammalia; order Rodentia; family Cricetidae; genus Bramus; species Bramus lutescens. The sequence continues at coordinate 28,453 of LOEQ01001854.1, forward strand.
TTGATTCACACAGGAGCCGAGAAGCTGAACTAAGATTGAAATGATGAGCAGTGGAGCCAGACTGAGGCAGCCTGGCTTTAGACTCTGGTATTAAGCTACAAAAATTCGTAATTCTTACGTCTCGTAGCTAGTGCTTGGTTTTCAGGTCACATCACTTACATCAGTAAAAGAGGACTAAGCACCCAGGGTTAAAAATGTAAGCTCTTCTCTCACGAAATCAGAAAACATGAAGAAAGGCTCTGGGGTGTGCACTCAGAGTCTTCCTTCATATTAGTATTCAGTGTAGCGTGCTCTGACTCACACTGCATCACTGTGACTTTAGTATCACAAAAAATCAGATCCTGATTTAAAGAGGCAAAACCCTTTCTGGGCTACACTACTGGTTGGGCAATAGAATAATAAAGATGAGGCATTGGACTACACCCTTTGATGAAACTTGGTCATGATGAGAACGGCATTTGTAATCCCACGGCCATATTCTGCTCTCAGAATAGCTTGGCAGGCCCGTAGGATTTTGTAAACCACTCGGAAGAATATAATAAGTAACTCAAAAGACTCCCTCTGTAGTATTTTTGAAGCCTGGGCACTAAAGAAGTTTGGATTTGGGGTGAGCGAGAAAGCCAGTGTAGACTATGATGCCATGGCAGCCTGGGCAGGCTTATTCTTGCTACCCTCTGCCTCCTTTCACTCTTTCATGTTACAACAAACATCTCTTGCATATTACAAATCTCAGGAAAAGGAAAACTCCCAAGCCTGGTAGGCAGGCCCTTATGCCTCTCCTTTGTTCCAGCAGAAAGTGGGTGTGGCGTCAACTTTGAAGTCAGTCCGACCTCTTGCTTTCTCCACATGCAGGAACTTGTCAAGAGATGAACTTCAAAGTGCAGACTCCATGCTGAGGAGCAAAGTGAAACAAACAGAGCAAAGCTCTCAGCACACACTCAGATAAAGCTCAGCTATAATGTACCACAGAGTTTTCTTCTTTCATTATACACATATTCAGAAGGTCCAGGGCATGCTGGCCGCTGCCAGACAGGAAGATATTTTTGGACTGAGACAAATAGATGCCAGAGAATGTAGTCCTGAAAACAAGACATCATATTTTCTTGTGTATGATTTTAATAACTATTTTCATGTGGTTGAAATATTACTAAAAGTATAATGAAAAGCATATTGTATAAATATTACCACATACTGAATTAAAAGCTGAATGTGTTAAAGCTTTTATTTCCTAATACACCTGCTTCCTTACAGAGTGGCAAATGCATGGACCCCATACGTCAGAACTGATTCGAGCTGGTAGCAGACTAGGGTCAGCTGATTTGCATCAGTCTGTGCTGTCATTGGGTTACACGGAATTCTGTCTGTCCAGATGTAACTTCATAGACTGGATGAATGCAAGCTCAGGTAGCATTTCCAGCCCATGTTTTCACCACCAAGCATAGCTTTTGTATGCAGGGACCCAGGAAAACGACACCAGGGAATATTTACTAGATAACACTATGCGGAAGGCAGGTGCTGGGGCCTGTGCTCATATTATCTCAGTCAATACATCACCTCTTTGAGCTATTTTGAAATTCAAATAAAAAAAAGAGAGAGAAGGAAAGAAAATGAAAACCCACAAATGTTAAGAACTCATTAGGACTCATTAAGGCTCACAAGTACAAGCCTGGATTTTTACCCAGTTTTCCCCTACACATCTGTGCATTTATTTAGTTTGTTGGTACCAAGTATTGAGATCCCAAGGCTTGGCTCAGTCTTTGCTTTCTTCTGCTCATCATCTATCAGCATTGCTATAGATTGCAAAGTGACCTCAATTGGTTTCTCTACCTATCAGCAGCTTGAGGAAACGATGTTTTGAGGAAGATTGAAATTATTAATCAATGGCAGGTCTATGGGATCCATGCAGGTTCGTTTAGCTGTGATGCCCCAGTTGTTAAGCAGAAGCTCTTGAGTCATCTTAGCCTATGAGGCATTTCTTGTGGGTGAGAGTTAAGAAAGGCAGGAAGATAAGTCATTTTTCCTGCTGATTTTGCCTGGGATGTTGTCATCCCAGGTAGGGAAGGTAAGGTCTTGTGTACTGGATTCCCAGGTAATTTTGTTCTCTGGCACTAACATGAGTCAGTGGAAGTGTTGAGGGACCCAGGGTTTGTCATTTTCCCAACTCTTAATTGACTTGAAATTTATGGGTTGGTCTTGGCCATGATGGTGAACTCTTTCTCTGTTAGTAGGTCTAGGGAAAATTAGAAGGAAAGGTCAAATTCTTGCTCACTCGGTGGTTTGTAGGGTCCATGCAGACTGCTGTACCCGGGATGAAAGGAGTTGCTCTGGGCAGCTCAGGACTCAGTATTATTCACCACTTACTGGGCATTGCCTCATCCGATTTCTCCATTCTCATCCGTCCCTGCACTACCAGCCAGTCTCTCAGTTTAGAAACATTTGAGTCATCTTCAACTTCTCTCTTTTATCACCTCCCAGAACCTGTAGCTCTCAAGTCAGAATCTGTCTTGTGAAATGTGCCCTGGAGTTACCTGCACGGTTCTATCCTTCCTGTTTCACTCTGGCATAAAAGTCCAGTCATCTCATGCTTGGATTGATTCCGTAGCTGAGAGGGGTGGGGTCATGCCCTAGTTCTGTCTTTTCCCACATATCACGAAATCCTCTGGGTTCAAGACCTTTATAGTGAATTTTCTCAACTTGACTTTCTTTCTCTTCTGAGGTAGGGTACCCATGCTTGAAGAGAAGGCATCTGAATGTCCTTCTCATTCCATGTTCTTTCTTACTTGGTTGTTTCTTTCACATCCTCAAAGCCTATTAGAACACAGATGCACGTATTACCCCCTAACGATTACTAAAATTCTAACCACTTTCACTATGCCTGTCATTGACGCATTGCCTGATGGTTGTATTTGCATGACTGATGACAACCTTAACTCATTTATCAGACAGGAAGTACGTTGGCAGCAGCGACCACCTCTTAACATCAGAGTCATATCAGATACAGCTCAGCTTTTAGCATAAGGAACAAATAGAAACTCAAGAAGTCAAGAGAGGATACAATTTAGAATGTTATGGGAAACTGGATCGCAAACTCACCCCCAGATGCTGGTAAAAAACACTCTGTGAATGTGTAGTGAGTGAGCAGCAAACAGCTCACCTGGCTTTGAAGTTTTACTTCTCAGATATAGGTGAATATCTGTGCTATCAGAAAAGAGAGTGTACATAGGAGGGATGGGCAGAAAGAAAGGAAAGGGGGAAAGGATGTAATTATATCTTAATTTAAAAAGTTAAAAAAGAATAAAAAATTAAAATGCCAAAATGTCTATAGTGCTTACACTGAAAATAAAAATTAGAGCCCCATTACTCATTCCAAACTAGGTCTGTCTGGAAATTTCTATTACAGATATTTTAAAAATTTAAATCCATGGGAGGCATTGATATTTTTATGTAGGAGAGTTAATAGTCTCTTTTGTTGCTAAAGAAATTTATAAAAATTCTGGGATTGTTTCTGAATTTCGTACCCAGTCCCTCATTCTTAAATCACGTTAATGAATGTTTTGAAAGCATTGCTGACACTTTACATGACAACATGAAGCTGAACTGTGTGAGACACACAGAAACAAGATGGAGCTTATGTTGGACCCTGTTCCCCTTGATATTCTACTCAGAGCTGTTTGAAGGAAGCAAGAGGAGGCTACTGTGAGCATAGCTCTGCCCCCACTCCTTACCCAGCAGGCTGTAGGCCTGCCTCTCAGTTGCCCACTTCCTTAGCTCCAGCCTTGACTCTCTTGCAGCACAGACGGTCACACCCTAATGCCAGGCAGTGTGATGAAAAGGTTTCTCAACTCATGTTCTCTTGAGCTAGGTACACAAAGTTACATCAGATAACCAGGAATGCCTTCACCATACAAGAAAACTTGGTTTATCAAGTAAAGAGTGAGGATAGTGGGTGGCTGTTGGCTGCATTAATGGACCTGTGTTATTTCACTCTCTATCCATCCTGTACTGCCCCCACTTTGAGAGCTTTGTCTGACAAACTTCTCAAAGGGCTACACTGGAGTTTGATACTGAAGTTATCTGTCTTGTCTTTTTCACACTTTGGTCTTGCTCTCCCTTCAAAATAAGCATAGAACCTCCTGCTACTCTAACACAGGGGGCATGAATATCCACATCTATGGGTGAGAATAATTGAATAATTATTTTAAATGCTCTTCTAAGAATAGTAACATCACCTTCTGAGGTCACCAATCTTAGCTTCTTTCTTCACTATCTGTTCAAAGCCACGATCCAGAGTTAAGAATATCTTTCCAGTTCTCTTTCACTTAATGGAGAGCAGACAGCCCAGACTGGTTCATGGATGAGGGACCAGAGACACTGTTGGCTGACTACATCTTCCCAAGTGTATTAAAATTTCCTCCCCAGCAACACTCAGGGAACCTTGCCTACCGAACTTCAGTCACCCATGCTGCTTTTGCTGTTTAAGTTTTTCATTGTTTCTGATTAGGTCACATCATGTCCTTTGTCTTTGATGAATGAACCAGTGTATTTTTAGAGTGAAATAGCCCATGTGGAAGAAATGCCACAATATTATTCTCTTTCTTTCTGGTCAATTGGAATTCCATTGTAGATTAATATAAGAATGCCCTGTAACATTTTCACATTTTAAAATATGAGACTTACACTTGCTCTGGTTCTATCCTCATATATTTATAATCAGAATAAAATTCCTATCATTGTGAGAGGCAATTAGAGGTTGAAATCACAGATTCAATTGAGATCGCCTGTTTAAACCCATCTTGGGCAGCACTATCGGATGCTCTGGGCTGCAGTTTCCACATTTGTATACAGGTGCTGTATAACGACATATACTTTATGCAGTGACTGTGTAAATTAACCAAGTTCATAATTCCTAAATACTTAAGTGCCTGTTCTCAAGGTATAACAGATTTAATTATAGATATTGTTTTTCATAAAATTTTACATAGAAACCATAGCTTCAGTTATTGGCCACCATTAAAATGTTCTAGTGTCTAGTCATTACCGAGAGATGAGGAGGACTTGATTGAAATTTCCCAGCACATATTCTTGCTGTTACCACATATTTAAAGGGCACCGCTTACATATCTGGAGCACTGAGAATAGCCAGGGGTACTCACAATATCATCTCTAGAGGAACATACTAAGTACTTCAGAGATGCTAAAGCAGCCACGTTCATCCCATGGTAGTCCAGGTAGACCAGAAACAAAGGCATTGCCTAGGACCTGGACTGGGGCAGCAGTGCAGAAACAACTCAAATTCAAGGAGTTGGAAAAAAGCTTAGGATTCAAGATCAATTCTATTTTAATTCAATTATTTTAGAAATTAATGTAAAATCTCAACAATGGACAAAATATTAGAATTTAAGGTAAAACCAGAATGCCATTACCGATTTCTCTTTTTTTATTTTTTTTTTTTACTTTTTCCATCTCCTNCCCCCTTCATTTCCAGTCCAAAGAGCAGTCAGGGTTCCCTGCCTGTGGGAAGTCCGAGGACCTCCCCCCTCCAGGCCAGCTGGACTGGGACCGATTTCTCTTTTGCTGAGGACTCTGCTGGGGCTCCCATAGAACCCAGCTTAGAATACCCGGAAAGCCTTTGCTTTGTAGCTGTGTCTTAGCAGACATCTTGAGGGACTGTAGGAATTTGTGAGCTAGCAATGAGCATCTTTACATATCTTACAGATACCAGCTGTCATGGGTGGGGCCACAGGGTAGGGATTTGAAGTCTATTGTCTAAGGAGGGTGCTTATTAAAGGTGTAGGTGATGGAACTCAAAGTGTTCATCTTTGTTTTGAAGGGGGTGGGAAGTCAGTGGAATTTTTTTGAACTTAATTTATTTTATTTTACACCATTTGAATATTTTTTCTGTTCAAGCTCATTGATTAATCGAATATATTTGTATTGTAAAATATAAAAGTCCTCATTATTCTAAAGAGCACTGCTAACATTTCACTGTGCAGTTTCTAACAAAGCACACAGCACACACACTCACATATGCACACACACTCTCACAATGCACACACACTCTCACAATGCACACATACTTTCACAATGCACACACACTCACACAATGCACACATACTCTCACAATGCGCACACTCTCTCACAATGCACACATACTCTCACAATGCGCACACACTCTCACAATGCACACATACTCTCACAATGCACACATACTCTCACAATGCACTCACACTCTCACAATGCACACATACTCTCACAATGCACAAACACTCTCACAATGCACACACACTCTCACAATACACACACACTCTCACAATGCACAAACACTCTCAAAATGCACATACACTCTCACAATGCACACACACTCTCACAATGCACACACACTCTCACAATGCACACACACTCTCACAATACACACACACTCTCAAAGAGCACACACTCACACAGCAACACACTCTCACACATGCACACACACTCTCACACAAGACACACTCACACATGCACATAGACTAACACAGCACACACTCTCACAATGAGCACACTCTCACACAGGACACAAACTCACACACATGCACAACACTCTCACACATGCACATACACTCTCACACATGCACCCACTCACACATGCACATAGACTAACAGAGCACACACTCTCACACAGCACACACACACACACATGTACAGAGCACACACACATGCACACACACTCTCACACAGAACATGTACAACCAAGTTCAAACCTCGAGGCTCAGATGTGCTGTTACAGCAGGAGAGGCATGGCTCAGAAGTGTAGGCACAGGTGACCAGCTGGAAATGCTCTAGTTTGGAAGCTCCTTCCTCTCAATCTCTTGATTGCAAATGTTACATGTCTGCAACGTCTGAAGACCTCTCTACTACAGTTACCTCTCCATTTCTTCTAACACCACTTTCTTCTATCCTTCATTTTTCATATTTTTGAAAAGCAGGTAATTATTCTTTATAGCCTAGAAATTCTCAATAGAAGGTTTTGCCTTGCTTTCCAGCTTCAAACTGTCCGAAAGAAACTGATACAATTGAAGACAGATAGGAGGACTGGAAATACATTAACTAAAGAGAAAGGAAGGCCGTTGTCATATACTCTTAGTAGTTTTCTTTTTTGTTTTCTCTTCTCTCAAAGACTCCCTGCAGGTTGGTGACAAGGGATAGAATTGTTCACAGCTCCCTGAGCAGGTGTTCCCCTAAAATGCCATTGTAGCTAAGTTAACGAGCGCAGAGGAATCTAGTTTCCCATGAAAAAGTGCTTCACTCACTGGCAGATAACACTGGGCTGTGCACTAAGAACAATGAGAAATGTCAACATCTCCTCAATATTTTGAAATTGCTGCCCTGTATGGAAATAATACAATGATGTCTTTGTGAATTCCAACATATATGGATGTGCCTTGTGAATAGGGTGCCTTCCATCCTCAAGTTGCCTACAACATAGTTGAAGAGTGAAGAAATGTACACTGTCTGCCATTATAGATTAAAAATAAAAAGTTAAATATAACCAAATAACAGCATTTGTATAGCTCTGTGCATATGGTAAGACACTCACATATTTATTCACAAACAGGACTATGCAACGGTAGTATAAGCACTAAGTATTCATGTTCAAGTACCGATGAAGTGACATTAACAATGAAGTCTACTGAAAGTTAAAAGAGACATTGCTTTAGAGTTAGGATAAAATTAAATCATTTTTGGAAGGGAAAGCATTAATATGAAACAAGAGAAGTTCAGATTTTTGGAGACAGGAATTCTAGAAGCTACTGGTTAATGAAAAGACTCATCTGCTCAGAGCATAGCGCCTTACTGGAAAGGAGAGGGGGCAGCTAGGGTGGAGCTGGAGCTGTAGTGTTTTGAATACTGGACCTGGAAGTACGGATTTTATCCTACAGGAACAGACACAGAAGAAGTCTGTGGGAGTTACCTAATTTTTCATCTTTCAATGTGACCAATAAACTAAAGGAAACTAGAAAGGAATTTTCTGCCAGAATTATTTATAGTAATATCTGGACAGATGTTTCTGTCATTAGCTATGTGGACTACCTGTTACTCATTCCCCACTCCCCAGATTTTCATAGAAGCAGCAATGAACTTGTTCATTGACTCCCATGCTTTAAAATTTAGGGAGTGGCTTTGCTGTGGGTGTGACTCAGAATGTCTCATAATCTTGCGACAAGATTTTGGCGAGGGCTGCTACGATCTCAAGACTTAACTAAGACTGGATTTCTTTCTGAGGCAGATGGCTCCCACGACTGACAAGTTGTTATTAGTTGGTGGGTGGCCTTGGTTTCTTCCTGAGAGTCCTCTCTCATAGGTTGCTCAAGTGTCTTCATACTTGGCAGCTGGATTTCCCCAGAACCAGCAACCCAAGAGATAACCAGGTACAAACTTGGCACTTTCTTTCATTAAAACTTATTTTATGTATAGGAGTGTGCTCCTGCAGTTGTGAATGTGTACTGTGTGTGTGCCTGGCTCCCTCAGAGGCTAAAGGAGGGCATCAGATCTCCCTGGAACTGTTGCAAGCTGTTGAGAGGTCGCCAGGAAACAAATGCAGTCTTCAGCAAGAACAGAACTCTTAGCACTGAGTCATCTCATTTTTCCAGCTTCAGAAACTTGGATTTTTATCACTTGCCTTTACCAACTTTACTTCTGCCACACTCTGTTGTGTTAGAGACAAATACCCAAGTCCAACCTGTATCCAGGAGCAAGGGAACAATGCTCCACTCTTTGAAGAAAAAGTTCCAAAGATCCCAGGAACAGAATTTGTGAACACACGCTAATCAAGTTCAGTGGTGCAGTAAGAACATGCACAAGCCCTGTGAGCTTGAGATGCATGGCTTGCCATGGCCGAATCCTTATCCGATTGTCTAATGTATAGCACAATGCCTACACATTGAAGTCTTCATTATATAATTTCTGAACTATAACTGCTTTATAGATGAAGATATATATTTTCTAGAGATGTTACTGACAGACCACACCAAGTGTTGAAGCCAAGATTGAACTCAGTTTTCCTGTGCACATCTTCTCTCCATTCAGTATGTTATCTGTCAGAGAGAATCACTCATGACTGTTAGATATGCTCACCTTGCTGTTGGCACAGCTAACAGAACCACTCTCTGGAATATTGCCTGCTACTTAGTAGTCACCTGCCAAATATTTGCTGAATGAGTGGATGAGTTCGGTGCACAATAACTGAGGCCAGTGGTATAAAGAAGCCTGTTCAAATTTACTCACAAGTTAATGGAAAACTAAGGCATGCAGCTGAGAGCACTTGCTTCTTATGTGGGGATCATTGAAAGGATACCGTGTTTCTAGTTCAGGAGTCACACACTAAAAATACAAATAAGGAGCCCATATATATTGAGAAGTCTTACTATGACTTTGAGTAAGTACTTTATGGCAAATGAACTTTGTATCACAACAGCCTTGTTCTGTTCAGACACAGTTGTTTATTATTATTTATTATTATTATATCATCATTATTAATAATAATAATAACAAATAATTTTGAGACAGGGTATCACTATGTAGCCTTAGCTGTCCTGGTGCTTCCTATATAGCCAGGCGGGTCTTGAACTCACAGATCCACCTGCCTCTGCTTTCTGAATGTTGCTCTAAAGGTGTGTACTACAATGCCCAGATAGACTTTTCAAGAGTAGACATGATGTGTTTGTGTGTGTGTGTGTGTGTGTGTGTGTATGCATATGTGTGTCTGTGTCTGTATGGCGTGTATGGTGTACAAGTATGAGCATCTGTGATTCCTCTGGAAGAGTCATAAGCATTGACATTTAACACACCAAGAAAATCAGATGCTGGGTTTTGGCTCACATATACCTCTCTATGCAACTCTACCATGAATTATTCTGGAAAAAAATGTGCTAAAATTGACCCTAATTACTGTGAAATATTCCCTCACCTTCTATGAATCATGTTTGCTTTAACATGTTGTTTCTAGGCTTCATTTTAAGCAGAGCTCAAAAACTAGGGGGCAAAGTACATGGTTTTGTGACCTAGATTATATGCTTTCCAAAGGCAGACCAAAAGCTGCAGTTTAATGTCATTATTTTGTTGGTTTATCTTTGGTTTTATGTGGAAATAGTGTATTAAGTGTGTAATCCAGAAGGTAATCCACAGGACCAAAGGCAGTGCGCAGGCAGGTTGTTTGCCATTATGATCAAAGCCATGTTAGCACAGGTAATGTATCCAAACCTCCAGAACAAGTCGTGATCAAGTTTCTGAAATGGCTATTAAACTTTAGCTCAACTGAAGCCTAAAGCAAATGAACAAGAATGGAATTAGACACATTTGAAGCTTAAAGAAGGGTGCTTATGGCATTAGAGCCATGACTTCAATCCCTGTTTTGTTATATAGATTTCTGTCTTTATCAATGTCTGGACAGTCAAAACTGCTCATTTTATTTGTGTGTGTGTGTGTGTGTGTGTGTGTGTGTGTGTGTTTGCGCTTGCGTGCGCGCACATGTCATGTGTGTCAGTAACTGTGGAGGCCAGAAGAGGGCAGTAGAATCCCTAGAGTTGGAGTGACAGGCGGTGGTGAGAATTTGACAAGGGCACTGGGGTCTGAGCTGAGGTTCTCTCCAGCCCCCATTCAGCTACTCTTAGTGAAGCGCTCTTCTGCTGTGGCACTATGTGGGATTTGAAGGAGAGCATAGAATTCCTAGATGAAAATGTCCATAATCAGTTCAGGTTAAATAGAAAAATCCATAATTTTCTGTCAGCAGAAACAAAGAACCAAAACTGCCCTAAGATTTAAAACAATAACAATGAGTTCTTTGAGTCTAAACAAATTAGGTATAGCCTAACATTCAGAACAAGACTTGAGGAACAGCAGTCGTTGGGTTTGCATGGAGTAGAATCCGGATTACCAAGGAAGGAGTGGTGTTGTGTTTCTGACCCCAGGCATGATATTTTTACTCTTTCCTCACCCCTTCCCTACAATTTTAACCAACTGAATACACGCGGGTTTGTTTAATGGGTATTTCTCTATTTTCTCATTAACAAGGTCTATACCAAAGGATCTTTTCTACCTTAACTCCTCAGCGGTGTTTGTGAGCATATCACTGATCAATAAATGCAGCCTGATTCCATTAGATACCACCAGGATATGCATTTATACGTGTAAAATATGACCAAGTGATCTGGAACCCCAACCACGAGAGTGAAAGTATCAGGAAATCTTTATCCAACAAACAATGAAAATGAGGACAACGCAGTAAGATCTGGTTTTCTGTGCATTAGTAATGAGATCTGATGAGAAGACTGGAACAGGATAAGGAAAGGCCAGAGCGAAAACGTAATCATGCAGTTATTTAAACTATAAAAATCAGTGGGCATTCTCACCGATATAAATTGGGAGATGAAAAATGGAGAAAATGGGGAAGATCTAAAGACCTGGGGGATGGAGCAGTAGTCGGATACGGTGGAGGTTGGGTACTGAGGACAAAAGGACTGGAAGAAATGAAAGCACTCTCTGGTTTTTACACAGGAGTGTGAAGAAACAAAGCAGAAATAACTGTAACAGTGATCTTGGGTAGATTGAGTTTCAGTTCTTGTAACAATCCTGAGAGATTCGTTATTGCAGTTTCGCTGTATGGATGAACAAGTCAAGATTCTTAAAGAAGAAAGTATGGGGTACTTGTCACACCTGTGAGTGCTTGGTCACAGTACTCAAATTAACTATCAGCCAGTATTTGTTACCTTGGAAAATCTTTTAGCTTTAGAGATAACCAGATTCCCTTCTTCAAGCATTGCAGGGGTGGTTAAATAAGGGACTACAACCAATGAAATGGCATCTAATACTATCTAATACAAAAAGGCGGCCTATCTGTGCTTGTAGTATGTACTTGGTAAGTAGTTAACTTGAGTAGGTAACTTGCCCTAGATTAGCCAGCTGGTAGGTAAGTAGCAACCTTTTGCTTTGGATCCAGTTCTGTGGATGCATTCATATAGGACACGTTACTACAATGGGAGTAGAGAATTGGGAAGATTTATTGTTTACTGCCCAAAGGTTCTCCCCCTATTTTAAAAGTTACGTATTTACTTTTGCAAATCATGCTCTAAAACTACCACTGGTCTTGAAAAAGAAATAGTTTCTTACTTTAAGTCCACTAATCTGAATTATCCTAAGAGTTTTAGAAAGGACACAAATTGTTCTTTGTTTTCTGTACTTATATACCAGGTAACATATGTGCAACTGTGCCAAGAATTCTGAAAAAGTACTCTCTCGATTCTAAATTAGTCATGCTAGAAGGAGTAAACCTGGACCACAGGCAGAATGAGTGTATCCGAGGGAAGATGTTAATCTTCTTTGGTTCTTTCTGTCTTATGTTCCAGGGTCTGTACTTGAAAGTGGAAATTTGAAGTACTGAAGCTCTCTTCAGTGCTCTGACCATGATTTAGTATTTTTTTTAAGAAAATTCCTCAGGCTTTCCTATTCTAGAACAGATAATCAATAAATATTTGTTGAATAATTGGACAGATGAAGAGATGGACATGCAGGTATTTATATGAATAATTTATGGAATGTTTAAGTCAATGTATCAGTGAAGTTTCAAAACAAACCCCAGCTTCTCTTTCCCCCACAAAGCTCATTTGAGGAGCTATGGTGATCCAGCCCCTCACTGAGTGACAATATGATGAATGTAAGATCATACTAAGATTGGACCGTCTTTTCTCTACAGAAATGGGAGTCTCCATCCTCATTTTCCTTTCCTTAATACAATCAATTTTGCCTCTTCCCATTTATTAAAATCCTGATTTGTGCTGGTGATAAATAACTCCAACCCAAGCCACTGACAGCTTCATTTCCAATCTTCCAGTCAACTCATAAAAAACGAATCGAATCCTGCTTACTTCCAGCTATTGTGACCAAATGGCTTTCCATTATGTCAGACTAACTTCTTGCCAAACCCAAGGAAAAACAATTAAGGGTATATGGGTTTGTTGCAAATGCTCAGCACACCTAATGATAAACCCATTATCTTCCTTTACCCAAAACAAGCCACTGAATGATATGGGGACAAGCCACAACACACTAAATCATCCTAAATAATAAGATGCCAGACAGGCTTTTCTCTGGCCCTCCATCTTTCAGTCACCAGATTTTGTCAGTTTTTCTAAGCAAATGTCCCTTGAAGCTCTGCCTCAATTTCTGCTGCCACGGCCACGGTTTGCATCTTATCCTGTCTATCTGTCATGGTACAATGGCCTTTGTCTAAGTTATATCCCTCAACTTAGGTTTCTTCTGTTGACCTTTTATGCTGATATCAGTTATGTTCCTAACTTTGAATCTACAAACACTGTTTCCCTGATTCCACACGGCTGTCAGGTGCTGTCATAGAATCTTTAGGCCTTCCATGAGTGGACCATCTCTTTCCACAATCCCATTTCTGTCAGAGCTGCATATGTCACATTAGTCAACCAAATAAAGGAAATGTTGCCCTGATGCTATAAATGGGATCTAGAATAGTTCAGTCAGGTACAGTGCAGTAGCCTATTTTGCAAGGATAATGAAATGACCAGGTGAGCCAATTGCTTTACATCTGAATTCAAGTTAATGCATTACCATGGGGTGTCATTGTACTCTAGGCTCCTCCAGGGGTTTCTTAAATTCATGCCTCTGAATAGATTATTGTCCACTTCATTGTCATTCTCTCAGCTAGCACCAAGTTGTCCTTCAAAACTCACAGCAGGTACTGTTTTCTCCAATACCAGCCTCCACCAGACTCTATTCCGTGTCACCAAATGGCATTGAGCCCAGATTTCATGTTTTATGTAAAATCATGGATACAACTCTATCATCATAGACACATTATTTCAATAGTAATGGTTTACATGCATCCTTCCTGAACCCCACCACCCCACTGTACAATCTATTCTGCTTGCAGGTGGGCAGGAATTTGTGGTCCACGTGGACACTGAAGATCTGTGCGTACACTAAACCATGAAAGCCAGCATCTGGCAGTGTTTCTGAGCCTGTTTAGCACAGCCCAAGCCAATTTGGCCACTCACGATTGATCGTTAGACTCTTCTCCATAGACAGTATTAATAATTAGCCACTAATTAGAGACAGGTGAACTGTGTGTGTCTCATCCCCCACAGTCTTCTGGCAGTCGGTGTGTTTACAGTGAAAGCAAGCCTCACAGTTGGCCACATGATGAAAATGTTTATTAACCAGCATGCGCCAACGCAGGCATGTGACGCTTTTCATGAAGCTGAATGAATTCCCAGCTACTTTTCCTTGTAGGTGGTCAAACAACGACACTAATGGCAAAGTCTAGCAGAGGCTGTGCAGCAGGTTTCCGGCAGCAGAAAGCCTCAGTTTTGGGATCTGCCTCCTTCTACATGTGCTTTAGAGTATCCTAGACCCCTGGGCTTGCTGATTCTTAGACCTTGTCTGTGCAATTGGGGAAAAGGCCTTTATAATGTTAGCTTGTACAACACTTAATAACTGATGAGAACTTACTTATAAACTCATCTGTGTCACTGAACACATTGTAGGCCTGACTGAAGTCTGGGGAGGAGAAGCATTTCCTTGCTCAATGCCATCCTGGTTCACGTTTATTTAGACAAGAGGATCCCTACATGTCTATCTTCCTGATATGGGTGCTTCAAACATTCCCTGTAGATTGTGGACTATAGGTAACTAGAATGTTAACTGATAGGTTCTGGGTGGTAGATTTAAATTAACTGAATGTGTCTAGCCCACAGCATGTGAGGCATTTTAAAACAAGTTGCTGATATCTTGGATGCCCTGGCCGGTCATGATGAGTGCTTACCAACTCCCTCCTAAGGATGAACCATTGAAAATGCTGCCAACAGCAAAGGATGCTGGCCAGGATGCTTGATTAGTTGAACAAAGAATGTTCTTTTCTGGCTTGAATCCATTTATTATTTGCACTTCATCTCCCTCTCCCAGGGCTCACCCTGTGAGCATCCCCCTCTCATGGTTCTGCCTTCCATCTTCTATCACTGTGTGCTGCCTTTTTATGCTTTTTGTAAGTACCACATGCTGGTCTTATCACTTACATTTGGGATCTGGTAATTGTTAATATGGCTTGCATTCCCTAGCACTTATATGTTTACTGTCCTTGTGAAAGTAAACAATTGGGCTGTTATGGAACACTCTTGATCTTACAGTTTTCTTATTCCTTCCTCCCTTTGCCTACTAACTGGGTCATGGTTACTGGTAAATATAATGAGCTAAAATGTCTCTTGTGAACACATGACCATCCAAGTTACCAGCTAGAGAATCTTACCTTCGTGTATACAAAACTAATATGAAAAGATAGGATGTTACCTGTATAAACACATCAATTTAGGTCAGGACTTGCTGAAATGAATACAATTATAAAAAATTGTTGCTCAAACTAACAGTTTTGTGTGCAAGGCCAAGCATTGTAAATAATTACTGTGTATCCTACACATAGAACATTCCATTTGATCTCCAAAATATTGCTATGGGAAGATGCTCTTGCTCTTTTTCTGCTCCTAAGGGAGCCAAAACTCACAAGCAGCTGGGCAAGGTTGCTTAGTGGTAAGGTTGGAACAGCTTAGAGTCCAAGTCTGAGAAAACACCACACATATCTCCATTATAGCCCATTGCCAAAAGCATTTTGAAATCTTGAGCCGGTTCACTTATTTTCAATTTGTCTTTAAAGCAGTGGCTGTCCAGAACATGTAAGGCATGGAAAGCACATCATAACTGACATCTGGATGTTGGATCCCAGATTTCTTTGATGGGCGCATAGCACCACACCACTCATTTATGTGTTCCTTTGGCCTCCCCACTGTAACTTTCTGAGTTCCTTCTCCAATCATATGGTGACAGACCTATCCATAGCATGATAGACATCGAAGGTTTTGTGAGAAAGGCAAATTGACCTTCATGGAGAGCTGTCACTATCCCTAGGTTCCAGGGGTGAAATGACAGTATCAGTCTTTTTGCAGCTGGAGATTAATGGTGATGAGAAGCTCCCAGCAATGCTTCCTTTTCTTATGACTGAGGTGTCTATGTGGTCTTACGAGCTGAGACGTTTTTGGCCACAGCCACTCAAGTTGGCAGAAGGCTGTCTTTGGCATTAACATCTGTAGATCTTTCTCCATTTTTGTTTTTAAAGAATTCTAGGAAACAACTGTAGCTGTTTGGTTTAATTTGTATCACATGACACACAAATGCTGTGACTTAGGTTGACATTCAATAAATAAGGGGTCATTGTGCTTATGGATTCTGACATAACAAAGTATGGTTCATGTGTAAAGATTGCCATCTGGGGTGTAGATCAAAAGTATGCTTTATAGGAAAGATAAAGAATAAAAATTTCATAACAAACATGGAAATTACAAAGGCCGCCCACACCAATAAATTTTCCATTTTGCTATAGGATGTTTTTAAAGGAAAAATATGTCTAAAATTTAAAGCTTAGACACTCAGTGTGTGTGTGGTGGTTTGAAAGAGAATGCCTCCCCATAGACTTATATGCTTGACTACTTGGTCTCCAGTTGGTGGAACTGTTTGGGAAGGATTAGGAGGTGTAGCCTTGTTAGAGGAGGTTTGTCACTGGGGTTTGTCTTTGAGGGTTCAAAACCCCACACCGTTCCCAGTTCTCCCTCTCCTTGCTTCATGGTTGTTGTTTCAACATGTAAACTCTCAGCTACTGCTCAGCACTATATCTTCCTGCCTGTATCCATGCTCGCCACTAGAATAATAATGGACTCTGACCCTCTGCAACTGTGAGCCCCCACATTAAATGCTTTCTTTTATAAATTACCTTGGTCATAGTGTTCTGTCATGGCAACGGAGAGCAATTAATTCAGTAAGTCATAACCCAACCTTTGTTACTGGGCTGAATATTCACAATAAAGACATTTTCAAATGTCATGTGGACTCCTCTGCTACAGGTGAGCTATGATTTTGGTCCCATGGTCCCCAACAGGACATTATGATGATGAAGTGCTCAGGACAGCCAGCAAGTATCTAGACAGAGTGAAGAAAGCAGTATTATGCTCACTCTAGTGACAATTGAGTGTGATTTTTTTTCTTGTTCTTTCCTTACTGCTTATGGTAAAGGAATATTGTCATACAATCTCTCTGAGGCCAAATGCAATCAAGGCCTTCAGACCACAAAACACGCCTAGCTTATCACTTTTTCCCTGGAATGATTCAAGCAATTCAAGCCTTCAGTTATCATTTTGTTTGGAACTCTGGTCTCTAAACAACTGTCAGCAATGTCCCACCGAGAAAAACCTTCTTATCAGTTTCCTCCTTTCCTTATCAAACTTTGACATTCCATAGTCTGTCACTACATTTTTTTCTTCTTTTTGGAGAGCCTAGGTGTTATGGCAAATGGTGGCATTCTCTATGGATTCATCCGTATCCAATACCTCAAACCTCTGTTACTCTGGTTAATCCTCTACAGTGTTATCAATAACAGGAATAGCTGCCGTATGGTCAAAATAGGAAGAGAATTTTAATGAGGGATAATTTACATCAGCTCTCAGATCACCCAGTCTCAACCTCATTTTCTTCCTATTGTATCATTGTGGGGCTGGAGAGATGGCTCAGTGGTTAAAAGCATTTGTTGCTATCAGAGAGGACTAAGATTCAGGTCGAACCCACATGGTAGCTTGCAGCCACCTGTAACTACAGTTCCAGGGGATTTGGTGTACTCTTCCGGCCTCTGAGGACATTGTATATGTGTGGCACACACACAAGCAGGCACACATACATATGTATAAATGATATGGAATGAAAATGTTAAGTTTCAACAATATTACTGACAAACATCACTGAGATTTGTTACCTAACCCATAAATAAGGAAATGATGCTTATCTCCCAATTACCTGAATGAATCCTACATGAAATGCTGTTTGTGAGAACACCTTAAAAGCATTAAGGCACACTATAGTTACATATAGATAAGTATAATTCTACAGAATGAAAGAGATGCCTTTAGCGACGGATTCCATGCACTCAGGAAAGCTACAAGAATACTAGCATTAGCAATGTGTGTGGAGCAATGAATAGGTCACACTTGAGCATTGATGAAACAGCCTCTTTGATGACGCACTTGGGCTCTTTTCACACCAGCCCAGTCTTGAAGCTAATAGGTTGGAAGCAGTGTCGAAAATAAAGGCAACTGCCTGAATGAGGAATATTGATTGTCAGGGGCCTAAGTTCCTGCAAGTGCTGGAGTACAATTATGAAAATGTTATTATACAAACAAAATGATTTATCTTAGTAGGTGGGGGAGACAGGCAGCAGTTGGAAAATAGTTGAGGGATGGAGACTGGCGGGAATCTTACTCAATGCTAAGCTTTGATTATATCCTAAATATGGGAGGGTAGCTTAGGAAAGAGTGAATTAATGTGCCAGGAAGAACGGAGCAGTTTCAGCACAATGCCTATGCCAGACACAACTGTATGTGGGTTGTGATGTGAGAACATGCTTTTGTCCACACTTTTGGATAATACTCTTAATAAGTTATGCCAATGTGCTACTTCATGGAAGAGTACCAATAAGTTGTGTAGCACTCTTAGCAAGGATATTTCCAATAGTCTAAGAACTAGAAATTATCCAATGCCCTTTTCATGTTGGTTTTGGGTTAGAACCTTCAAAATTCTCTATTATATAAATATAAAAGTCCACTGCAAACCTTGGTTTTTTGAACATCCTTCTATCCCCTGCCCCAGCATTCTCTCTTGCAAGCTCATGGACTTTCTAAAGACATGTACAACCTGTGCTTACTCTGTGATAAGCTATAAGACATGTGGCATGTATCAGAACATACCAGCATTCAAAAGTAACATTATTTAGAGGGGAAAGCCAAATCTAAACCCTGACTCTTGCTTTATCTGTTAATTTGTTTTTCTGAGAAGTGAAGGTAAGCAGACTCAAAATAAAACTTAACTGGAGTTTTGGAATACAAATATGTACAACATAAAACTCAAGGCAATTGGCATCTATTTTCCTAGCCAGAAACTAGTACCATAAAATCAGGCTTAACTCAGGAAGCAAAAATTCACAAAAGTCCAAGTGATTCTCAGTTCATTGATTGGCCAACAAAGGAGTTCTCACGCATGGGTCCAGAAAAGAGGGAAAATATAGTTCTGAGGGTGAGCAAAAAAGAGCTTGACTTAGAACAGTTGCTGGCACTTTCAGTATTGTTTGTATAAAGCTGCAACTACTTAAACAAGAAGAAAGTATAGAGTAGAAATAGAGCAGGTAAGGCACAATCCCAACTTCTCAGTGCATTAGCCCCAGTAAAGATGAGAATGAATGTGGCTGCCACCATGGCCACTCTTTAGCCTGCCCCCTGGATGTCATTTACTCCTATGTTCAATCAGAAGCCCATACTTTTCTAATCTATAATGGATAAACAAGTAATTTTTCTTTCTCAAAAAGATGAGGGCAATTCTTAGATTTATAACCCTGTGCATGTAAAACATTTTGAAACATTAATAAGAATTTGTGTTTATCCTATGATAAATTCTTATAAATTTCTGACTAAAAGAAGTATCCCCTTTACATTTTTTAAAGAATTTTAAATAACTATATTGAAGAATAAGTAACTATTCATGGCCACATTTTCATGTGAAGAAGCAGGGAAACAATGATGGGCTTAAAATATAAAATGAAACCTTCAACTACATGCCAAATTCTCCTAATTACCATAAATGGCAGAAAGAAAACCCACCTAGCAAAGCTGTCCCATAAATGAAAGACACATGTCATCTATGGGGATATGTATTAAGAATATACTAAATACTATGATCAGTGTATCTGTCCACAAACAGTATTTTGATATTAATCCTATTGACATATCCAAATTTAACTTTTCAACTTTTTGTGCCTTACCAAGTTCTATCACCATATTTAATGTTGAAAACCACTTGGCTTGAACTTAAAGCTTTTACTCCATTTCCCTGAGCTTTAACAGAATACTGAGCAGTACAGTCTCAGCAAAGGAGATAATGAAAATAGTCCAGTGCTTATGGACAAAGCTGTGGTGTTTTGGGAAACAATGGGCAAAAGCTGGCAGCTCATTTTGTAGACTTGAGTGATAAAGAGCAAGAAGGGCAGTGGAGAGGGAGGGGTGAAGTCGATCTGGACAACTGTAATGGTTTTAACCCTGATTTCCTTCTGCCTTTAAGCATCCTGGAAAGGCACTGATGAAGTTGCTCCAATTGAGGTGTTTGAAAAGTGGAGACAGATTGAGCTTTGAGATACTTTCCCTGCCTCATTTCTTTTATTTATCATCATTCTCCAGGGTTGACCCTGAGGATCTGATATCGGGTATTGACTATTTAGTAAGCTCTTTCAGTCAGTTAACTACTTACTCTCTCGGAGCCAGAAAGGAAATATATAGTATATTGATTTCCAAGTTTTAATGTTTTAGTTTCATGTAGGCTGTCATTTCTTCTTCTCCTTCTCCTCCTCCTCCTCCTTCTTTTTCTTCTTCTTCCTCTTTTTTTTTTAAAGAAACCATCCCAAGATTTGCTTCTGTGTTATAGCACAATGCTCTGCTTCTTTCACCCATCACCAATATTGAGCTTGGAAGGGAAGATGGTATAGGGAGAAATTTTAATGTCTAATGTCTCTGAATATGGGCCATTGGAAGACATCTTCACAACCTGGTGTTCATCCTCCCATCATTAGGTTAAGAGAAAACCAGCATCTGCTTGCCTATGATTTAGACTGCCACAGTGGCAACTGAGTAGACAGGAAGAACACAAGAAGGAAGGACAACACATCACATGACTCATTTTGCTTACTTGCCAATTCACACAGAAGTTTCTTTCAATCACTCTATTTGTAAGATTTCATTTTATTGCTACTTTACAGAAGTCCATTCCTAGAAGGAAGTTCTAAAATAAAAAAGGAAGGGCCATTGTCTGAACAATATTGTGTTAGTTAGGCATAACTTTTAAGTATTCATAGCCCCAATAAAAAGCTGATGACTAGGATTTGCTGTTCTGTCTTCTCATAATTCTCTTTTCCAGATAACTCCATGTTAAGGATATAAAAGATTTTCTTCAAACAAATGTATTGATTCAAGTGATAAATGCATAATGATGCTTTGTTTGTGATATGACCCAGAGATGGAGAGAATATCTAACGAGGAAAGGACAACAAAGGAGTTATCTGCCACATGTGACTTCATATGACCCAGAATACTTTTTTGAAGTCTGAACAGATTCAAAGGCAGACTTCCCCATGATCATAGCAAGAAATCAATGTTGTTATACACATGATGAAATTCCATGAGTCTATAATATCTTCATCCTCTCAAACTGACAGTGTAGGAGGACAAAAATCAACATGATGATGCACCATTTTGCATTACATTTTTCCATGGAATGATGGAGACCACTGACATAAATTTCCCAATGGAAGCTACAGAAATCTAGGGGTCAGGAGATGGCATTGCTTTTCTTGATTTTTGCTTTTTAAAATTTGGTTGAAGTTTCAGGACAAAAACCAGAACACTAACAAATCCATACCATTTATCATTATTTGTAAGAGTATCTTTGAGGATACTAGCTGACTAGTGATGTATCTGTTGAATAAAATGTGAGGAGAGAGAGATTATAGGAATTCACACAAGGATAGGACACATTTTTCCTTTACCAGAAGAGAGCAATGACGAGTCAGGTAGCCCACTTGCGTGAGCTGTAATAAGTCAAATTGTGTTTTTCTATGTGGATGAAATACTTCATAAAATTAATTGAATATTTGCAGCCATCGTCAATATTTTGTGATTGTCCTATAATAATGTGCCAAACACCCCCCCTAAGTAATCTGGGATACTTCTAATAGTAAATAAAAGATATAAAACTAGGAGATTATCAAAAGCTGGTTGAAATGTGCATTCAGATTGAGCAGTGAGTTGGCTTTTAGAAACAAATAAAAATATATTCATTAATAATTCAGAAGCAGTGCAAATGAATGGTACATATTTACCAACAACACAAAGTTTTCAGGATTAGGAGAAACTCTTAAAGGACTTAATTAAGCTTGGTAATAAGTAAACACAAAAGCACACTATGCTCGGTGGGGAAAAGATGGAGGTAATGTATAATGAACAGTTTAGATTCCTGCATTTAATGAGCTCTGAATTAGCCATTCCTCTTAGGAACAGAGATCCTAGCTAATATTGTAATAAACAGGGCAAGGAGGATGGTGGGAAAACAAAATCAAAATGCCTAGGTCAATGAGCTTTTCACAAGATTTGCACAAAGGGGATCGAGTTTATTAACTTAGCATTGTAATAAAGCTCTTTTTGAATTGGCTTGTAGGAAAGATTGCCTTCTAATGAGAGCCTTCTCAAGTTCTTCTTTAACTAAAACCTTCTCATTATAGTTGGATGCAACTCTAGTACATCATCATTAAGAAAACTTGAAATATTCACAGCACATGGGCAAAAATAGAAATACTGTACAAATATCCATTTTCATGCTAAATTGTACTAAGTACTTATTTCTATCGATTTTTAACAGAAAGTGAACATGCTCATTGAGACTCCTGTGAAAACCTTCCAGATCTCATTTTCTCCCTTCCCTCCTTGCTCCCTCTGATTACTAAAGAAATTGTGATCAATGATTTCATACGCAATATTCTCACACTAGGCTTGTGCTGCATCTGGCTATGTTATCCATTTTTTCCCCAGTCTCCTAAACTTCATAGAAATGGTATTCCACTTGTTCATTCCTTCCCATAGTGCATCTTAGACTCAAAATCACGCTTTGCTCAGCATTGCATTTTATAGACTTAGCTCCAATGATATTTACCCATGTTATCTGCCCAGATATTTTCCAGTCTATCTTCAGCCTAAGAAGAGTATTTTTTACATTGCCTGCAACTTATTTTCAACAACAATGTGATGGGCATTCTTTCAAGTGTCTTTCATTTCACTAGACTCTGTTCTTAGAATTAAGCATATTTCAATCATTGTTGAGTGTGGCCAAGTATATTATATTACTATAGAAAAAGTAACTTCTCCAATTTATTTTCTTCCCAGAATAGGATGAGAGGACCTGTTGCTCCCTTAACTCTCTAATTCTTGGTGGTGTCAGATTATTGTCATCCAAGATGGTTGTTGTAAAATGAATCTTTTGGTTTTAATTTCTGTAAAGTCCTCCTTTTTCAGCAGAAATTTTTCTTTGGGAAATATAAAAAGCATCCATTGCTATGCTAATTTTTAAATTGAGATGTTTTGAACCATACAACCTACAAAATTGCAGGCAAAGAATTTCGCTCTATACCCCCCACCCCACCCTTGATGAGAGCAGGGATTTGACAAAATGTAGCATTGGCAGACTTGGGGAGATGGCCAGTGATGTGTTGAGGGTTACAAAGCAGGCCAAAGGTCACATGTATTGTCTCTTCTGATTGGCAGGGGTCTTGGTAAGGGGATACATGATTTAGCAGAAGGGCTGAGTCTGACAAGATGGGCTTGCTACCTGCCAATAGTGCCACTTGACGGAAAAGGTCATGACACACATTTTCCGCTGGCAGGTTGTCACATGTATCAAAGACCTAAAGGCTGATGTGGATGATGGGACTCCTAATCAAAGCGCGAGTTTCCCCAGTGAAGAGACTGTCTGTTGATTAGAAAAGCACTAAGCTTGTGCTTTTGTGGGTTTTTAATTTCTTTTTCTCTGGACAGCAATGCTAGCGGTGTTTGTCCTCAGTTCTTTTCTTACAGTATATGACACAAAATTCCCTGTGATAACTAACAACTGGCTCAAATTTCCAAATGAAAATGTTACCATCAGGAACATCCCTCTTTGGGGCATATGTCTTTCCTCAAAACCTTTCTTCCCAAAGGCTTCTAGAAATCACATTTTAATTTCCAAGTACAATTTTCATCTTAAGCGAATAACATTTCCACACCCTAATCTTGTTTTACAGGAGATTCTTTTAATAATCTGATGGATAGGTAGTCTAGATTTTGTTTCTTGCATAAGGAATTTGACTTGAGAAAGAGGGTCATTATTATGTAATAAATCATTGCAGAGCTAGGACTTGAAAGATGTTTTCTAATTCCTATTCCTACCAGGTATTTCGCTCACTAGAATTGTTTGTAAAATTTTTGCCAATATGTAGTTTCAGGAAACAGCCCATAACTCAGTTTATCCAAAAGGAAAAGGTTTGGTGGAGAAAAGCTGGAGTGAACTCTTTTTTCCTGAATATTCCTTAAATACTTGGCAAGTTATTCCATTGTCTTGTTCAGAATTCTGCCTGCTGGTCTGAAGATGCTGACACTTGCCAGCAATCCTTTCTAAGTAGTGAAGGGATAAAAACTCTGTGTGTGTGTGTGTGTGTGTGAGAGAGAGAGAGAGAGAGAGAGAGAG
>LOEQ01001854.1:69094-83088 GCA_001685075.1 Bramus lutescens
GCCAAGGCAGTTTCTTTATTAACCAATGAAAGTAACAGATAGATGACCCTCCTATATCAGTTATCCATCATGGAGAGGTAAGCAAATGGCTTTGCTTTTTTCATGAATTTTCTCACGGTGGTGCCAAATGAATCCATCTATTTTGTGTCTAGGTAGGATTCTCAGAGTGTTGTCCTAGTAAAGACACTGACACTTCCTCCTGCTCTCTATCCCCATGTTTCCAACCCTTCTCTGTCTCTAACATGTTTCCTCATCTACTCAACATTGGGCCTTTAAAAACTATTAGGCATATACTTATTCTAGTTACATATTACAAATCCAAAGTCTTTCCAGTGAATATTAAAACCCTAAGACAGCTCAGCATATTAAGGAATTATAAATCTTGATTATAACTGGCTGACCTAGAAGAAAAAGGTTTCAGAGAACAAGCAGGGTTTATACCTGAAGAATGGATGACCCTTGAAGAATGAGGGTCAGAATGAATTCAGAAGATAATTAAAACAATTAAAAAATTTCAGGGAATGGCTTCTGTTCATGGGTAGCCAGGAAGGGCAATTGCATCCAGTAACCGTGAATGACTCCATGGTTGTTATTGTCTAGAGTCCTTGTTTGCAGTTAAGTCGGTGATGAAGGACAGGTGGAATGGGGAATCAGATGCAGGCTTACAGCACATTTTCATTCCAGATGTCACTACATACGATTATGATTCTGAGGAAGTGATGAAAAATCCTTATAAAATTTTAACTAACCCTTAGAGATAAAAAGAGAAAGTCAGAATCTTCTTTCCAGGATGGGCCATATGTCTCTTTCCTAGTAGGAGTGCTTTTTATAGACAGACTTCACTGCAGCACACAGACATTACCTCTCCAGGTAGTTGGTCCCTCTCACAGGAAACGCTGACACCGGGTGTAAGTGCAGAAATCCTATTATGATGTCACATATCTATGTGATATTTCCCAAATGTAGCTGCTGGCAGACATATCTGAGAAGTCAAATCTATTCTGAGTTAAGTTTTCATCATAACTGAGAGGAATTTTTAATACAAAATATCTCTCTTATTGAGCTCTGCTCTAAAGAGACCTTCATAAATTCCACAGAATCAAAGTCCTCATCTCTGGCATGCTAGAAGAAAAGTCTTTAACCAACTCTGTGCTATTTGTACACGCAGATCAGACCAATGAAAGTCCATTAAATAATGCCATGGACCATTTGCCAATGTGAGCTCGACATTCTTGGCTCACTTCCAAGGGTGAATATTCTCCAATCAGATGGCCCTATGCGTCAAATCCAGAGGCCATTTACATTTTGCACAGTGCTTTCATACACTCCCAGGAATACCCAACATGAGATAGATTTCAGACGAGTTCATTACACCTATTCAGAGCTCCTGAATGGGGACTTTAAGTCTCCTAAATTGGTTCTGGGTAGTGTAAACAGGAATGAGTTATCCATGAGTAATCACACTCAGTTGTCACAGCCTTCTTCAGCGTCTCACAGCTTTGGCACAATTGATACTCATGACAGATAAGTCATGGTTGGACTGTGTATTGGAGGGTGTTTAGCCTCATCACACGAGTCTCTGCCTACTATTCACCAAGTGCATCATCCTTTCTGCAGCTGTGACAATTGACTATGTCTCCCGCTACTGTATTGTCAAACACCCTCTGAGGGAGGCAAGTAAAGGCATTCCTGCATGACAGCCAGTGGGGTAGTGAAACAGCGAAGAAAAATCAGGTAACAAGGGCACAGATTAATGTTGTGAATCTAAGGGCCATGCCTCTACAAATGTGACCAATGATCGCTCCAATTTAATAACCCCATCTCATTTTCTTATCATCCCCTATGCCTGTCCTTGCTTAGCCTTCCCATGAATGTATTGAAACTCTTGATCTTTCCTATTTGACTTTTCCATTATGATTTATACAGAACAAATTTAATAAATGTTGTTGAGCTGGTGATGAGCACAGTTAGTGAGGACTATGAATATATGCTATGTCTGCCATGCCACTGCTGGGTATTTCCTTCTCCAGTGAGACCTGCAGAATTGGATGCCTACCATGAGAGCTCCCACAGATATGCATGTCACCTACTGCAAGTTAGTTCATGCCCCTAGCATGCAGCTATGGAAGCAATGTCTTAGATCTTTTAGGAAGAAACAGAATCAGAATTTCTAGAGTTTCCTCTAACACCAATGTGTTTGGTTCACATCCCAGTAATACTGCCTCTTTGTTTAATCAGCCACCAGATCGAACAGTCCAGTGCTAGGTGAACAGTGTTAGATCCTAGAATGTAGAGGTGTATGAGACATGGTGATTGCTCCTTGCCATCCAAGATGTCACAACCTAAAATGGAGAAGTTGCTGCATATAAATATGCACTAATCAATTATGCAAAGTAACAGAAAGGGCACTGTTCCTCTCCTGTTGCTCTAATCAAGCTCATTAGAAAGTTCAGAATTCTACTTTAGCAGTTTACTAAAGGGGTAATAAAATTATCTTGTTTGACAGAAGCTGTATTTCTACTTATAGTCTCAATATGAAATAAAATTGGGGATATTTTTCCAGAGGATGAATAGTAAGCACATTTGGTATTCCAACTCCACATTCCCACAGCACAGCTTCATAGAAGGGAGTGAAATGGTGGGTTACTTCCTGGTCATGGAAAGAGCCTCCTAGAACCAGAACCTCCCCAGTTCCTTGTCTGGAACCTTCACTGTGCTGATGCCTGGGAAGGGAAGGAACTGTTCTCTTGGCAGAAGTAGTATCAGGGTTTATTAACTGACAGAAGAAGTTGGGTAGCCTGGCTATGTGTGGCAAAAGTAGCCTTGCTTCCCCAAGACCCCAATTTTTTCCCCAAGACCTACCTTCTTCTCCTTTCCCCTTCTTACTTAATATTCAGTACATTGTTCCTTGCCTCTTTGTTGCTATTTTGATCTTCCTCATCCTCCTCTGATTCTTTTTGCTGTCTCTGGTCCTTAAAATTTTTATAAAGGCCTCTCTCTCTCTCTCTCTCTCTCTCTCTCTCTCTGTGTGTGTGTGTGTGTGTGTGTGTGTGTGTGTGTGTTGATACTCAGTAGTCTTCCTTAGAGAGTTACAAGCTGGACTGTGGGAAAAATTGTCAAGGAAAAAAGTAAGCCTAACTTTTTCCAACTTTTCAATACTTTTTTTTTCTTTTTTTTTGAGAAGGAAAAGGTTCAGGTCAGTTCTTATTTTCATCTGAATGGCTTTTCCATCCAAATAGTCAGCATAAGGAATGTAAAAAGATTTAGGGGAATATAGTCATGGTCATGAATAATTCAAGTGTACATTAAGAATGCAGACCTTTTGGAACAACCATTGCATTTTAAGGAGAATACTGGAAAAACACTGGGGAATAGAAACAAATGTTACCTCTTCTCATCATTTTTATAAAAAGAAGCCACCAAAACAAAAGCCACCACTAAACAAATGTTCCCAATTATAAATTGCTAAGATCTACTTTATAAAGCAAGAGTCTGGCTGAAGCACAATTATAAGAATTTCTTGCCGTCTTTAG
This sequence comes from Bramus lutescens, assembly GCA_001685075.1. Lineage (NCBI taxonomy): Eukaryota > Metazoa > Chordata > Mammalia > Rodentia > Cricetidae > Bramus > Bramus lutescens. The sequence continues at coordinate 72,628 of LOEQ01001854.1, forward strand.
GTATCATAATTATGTTTTTAAAACAACTACACAAAATTCACCAACTTCCTAGAATTCTGAAAGTTGTTTCAATCCATGTATTCTGTTTGTAGAATAGACAAACTATTTTAGGCTCTTATTTCTAGTTGTATCAATTTTCAAGAAAATATAATTGTTTCTACTTTGGGGACTGGAGAGATGGCTCACTGACCAAATCTGGCTTGGTGTTCAAGCCTTGCTACTGAAAAAGTGGGAGAAGATATGTTTGTTGTTGGTTTTGCATCTTAGCACTAGTCATCAATGTAGGAGTGCATTTTTTAAATGGTGGCTACTAAATTTGAGAAAATTCAGTATTATTTTTTCTGGAAGCTAGCATGGCTATACGGCATGGGAATCTCCGGCCCCACAATGCTTTTGTCACCACTATGCCACATTCTGTGGCAGAAATTAGAAATGCCGTCTGTCCCTTTATACCCGCTTCCACCTATAATGGCATCAACCACAGTATGTCCCTGGCACCTACTAGATCTTCTTGAGTGCTTATTCTTTTCTTTTCCCCTGAATATGGCTGTAAATACTAGCCCCCATTTGAAACAAAATGCCATCCATAATTAAATATAATTAAAAAATTTTAATTGTTGACAAACAAGCAGGCCTTGTTTTCCATCTCCAAAACATAACTCCTTATTTAGGCTTTGTCAGCTTTTCAATAGGAAAAGAACACCATAAGTATGTTTAGTGTTCTCCCGTAATGCTTTATTCAAGTAAGTTCTTTTTTCAAGATTAAAAGAATAATGACTGCTTTAAGATCTCATCTAGTCCATTAATACTGAACAAAAGTTTACCTGGCAAGAAACCTTATATGTTCCTTGGTGCATTGGGTAGGTGAATCCATCCTTTAATATCCGAGGAAATAGTCGAAAACTTTGCAAGTCCTTGGAGTCCCTGAACCTTCTGCATAAAATATTGCTTTAGTTAACTGAAATTAATCTGGACAAAATTAGAGAGTTCTTGCTTTTTCTTCCTCTAGTGAAATTCCGAAAAAGTCATCCAACCCGAAGAGGGACAGCAATTTATCACTTCAGAGCACCCAAGTTCCAGAAAGAAGTCACGCACCACTGGGTAAGCCAGCTCTCTCCTGTAAGGCTTAGAATAGACCTTTGGAACAGCTAGGAAAGGGCTAATCTTTAAAAGGTTTACACTTCAGATTTCCAAATAAAGATGGAATGCTTAGATTGCCCCTAAGGGACCCAAGGACTCCCCATGGCTGCCTATGTATGGCAGTAGAGCAATGCAAACTTCTTCAGAGTGATTAGAAATTGAGTTCTTACTGAAATGCTCTGTAGGAAAGTCTAGATGTTGAGGATTGCACTGCATCCCAGAATAGAGTCTGGACCTCAACTGCAAGATAAGTGGAATCAGGGTGGACAGAATTTCCAGGAACAAAAATTATTTGCAAGAACTTCAGAGATTTATCCAAACTTTCCATTTAACAGGTGAAGATTAGGAAGCTAGGTGAGTTTAACAGACGCCCATAAATGAACAGGCATTTGATGGATGCTTCTCTTTCCTGCTTAAAATGCCTGACTTTAAAGTCTTTGGCTTGACCATGCTTCACATAAGGCCAGACTCCTTCAAATTCGTGTGTGCCTCAAACTCTCTGAGTTACTTTATAAAAACACAATATTTCAAGTTTTTACACAAGTAATGCTGGTGCCTTAAGGAAACACTGATTAGAACTCTCAAACTATTGGACTATTTTACATTTATTTGGCAAACATGGATTGGGTACGTGCTAGCTTGCACTCAGTGACTTAGAGATCTGGTACGCTTTAGCAAACAAAACAATGCTCCTTGTGTATTAGAACTTGATTGTTCCTTTGGGGGAAAGAAGAAGCATGTTCATTTAAATATTTAAAAATTTAAATTTTATTTAAATTTAATAAATTTGTATGTACATAAAGAATTAAATAAAATTTTAAATATTTGAATATCTAAAACTATGATGGCAAGTAAATGTAGGGTTGATGTCCTAGGAACATGCTGGCCCTGTTCTTAGGAGTTAAGATATTATGAGTGATCTGTGGATATCTGGTTGAGTAGATTAAGGTACAGCTGAAATAAGTTCACAGTCTCACAGTCCAGTAAGCTCTACCTTACTCACTAGCTATATGCTATGATTCTCTTCCTGGCTAGTTATCTCATAAATAGATTGCTTAAATCTAGAGGAATCAGGTGGCAAATTTTTCAGTCCTATAGGCACTAAAATGAAGGTCTTCCTGAAATATGTTACCGACATCTTTAAATGCTGAGATTTTCTATTGTGAGGATAGCAAATATTTGTGCCCAATATTTATAAAAATAAAATTCCTTTCTATCCATGGTATAGATATGAAGTTATATTTCTAGTTAATTTATACTCAGTACTCAGAAACCTGTACCACATTGTAAGAAGTTTTAGAGACAAGGCCACTTCAGGAACTTCTTAATTAGGAAATGTTGCAGTCTAAAGTCATCACTTCATCCCATTTATTTGATCTAAAATATCATTCATAAGCCACTTTAAGGAGAAGGGATTTATGATCCTAAGCATATTTCAGCATCCCAGTTGGGTAATTAAAAAGAAAGACCATTATCTCCAGATGTGCAGTGGCCGATCCTTGGAACAGATGTTGGAGATGATGGATCTATGGAGCTGGTCAGGGCACATCAATCCTCTAAGCCTGCACAGAAATAATTCTGTTTATTGGGCAATAATACTGGTGATGAAGTTTAATGACAGAAACTGGAATGAATGCAAATGGCATCAAAATGATTGGGGAAAATAAAGAAAAAGGGACTAAAGTCATGGCAATTTTATATGGAAAGAAAAACCTCCAAAATCCGCCCTTTTGCCAGCCTGAAATGTTCATGGGATAGACATGTATTAGCACATTCTTTCTGTGAGGCACATGAGGTCACAGAGCATAGCGATGAAATCTTCTGTGACTGTGCCAATTTGCAAGCATGTGGGTATGTGTATGTTTCAAATTCTAATATGCTCTTTCTTCTGTCATAGCCACATTACCTCCAAGACCAAGCTCTGATTTGAAAGGAATGGGCCCAGAAATTTTCAATGGCAGCCAAGTGCTCACACGCATCCTTGATTTGGAAAAGGTAATTTCATTCAGTTTTTCAATGAACATATAATGAAGAATTTGAACAAATATACTTTACATTGGTAGACAGATCTCCCAAACAGGAAGGGGTTTGTAGTGTGTTTCCAATTTAAATACTATCTTAGGCAGATTCTTTCCTTAGGCACTTTTCAATCATAGTTTCATTTTAAGACACTGAAAACTCCTTAAGATGGGGGTATTTATTTACTGCCCTAGTAAGTCCCCTAATTGAACTTACAGTCTTCACTTACTAAGAAATAATATAGCGTTTTATGTGATCTTTCAATTTTATGAAGCAAGGAAATAAAAAAATGAAGCTGTGATGCTCTTCACATTTGATATTTCATCCTCAATAATACTTTGGACCAGAGGTGTAGAAATCTCTCCCCTAAGTAGAAAAATCTTTTTTCTTAACATGTGGAATCTTCCCGAGATCATCTACTTTATTATTGCTCTGATTGAAAGGTGTTAAACACAGTTTTATAAGAGGTGTGAGCTGGCAGCCTGTAAGCACTCTCTCTTTTTTCCTGGAGTTTGCTTAAGAGTCAGATAATTTTTTTGAATGTGTAGAATAGAAACACTGTTCTCAGAATTGCCGCTTTACTGTTCTGGAACTCCCAAATTCTCTTTCTTATATAGAATGGGATTTTAGAATTTTGTAAAGTAGCACAGAGTCACATATTCCTCATTTGAGATATAAGCCTCAAATGAGTTCTATGTGGATGGATACATATTTTTGGAGTAGCTGGAACAAGGCAGGGATCTAAGAATTAGGATGACATAGTGATGCCTATGTCAGCATCTCTCAGATTCCTTTCTTTCTCTTTGCTGCTTTCTGCAACCCTTGCAGGAATGAGTAGAGAAATCACTTCGGAGTGAGTTTATGTGTAACGTTAGATCAGAGTTGTGAATGAATGGCCAGATATCCCAGCATTTGCAGAGCCTCCTAGATAAGTGGATCCTGTCTTGTTCCATTATACTGAGACGTTCAGTTGCTGAAAAGCAGAGTATAAATTTTGAGATGTAAATGTAAGGGGAGACTAGAGTTGGCCTTTACCTCATAGGGTTATATGAGTTAGCTACTGGAAGGAACCCCTTCAGTATTACAATTAAATGCAGTTAACATTGTAAATACATAAGCTCTTCTGGTGATCAATATTATGACTGAAGCAGTGTTTCATCTACAATGCAGCTGTACTGTGGAATACATTGGCCAGTTACAAGGATTCCATCAATGAAATTATTTCCCATTATTGTTGTAATTATCTTGACTTATCTATTTGAAAAGCATTTTCATCTTTTTCCTTTTTCTATCTTTCTGTGCACAGACTTAAAAGAAACACAATCCACCAATCCACTTTTGTAAATAAGCACAATTGGTCCAAGAGTAGGACCTTTTGTTTTCTGAGGTCTTTCAAAGAGTATGACCAATTTTTACAAGAAACCACACAGAGTTAAAAGACACCTGAGCTTCTTCTGCTCAAGGCCCAGGAAAAAATGAATATGGTTTTTATTTAGAAATATGTTTGTTAGAAACATTTGGTGCTTTTTGGTCCTCTAGTCAGAGATAGGCCAGTTCGGTTCTACAAATCGATGTAAATTTGATGTAACTGTGAACCATTTACATCAAAACCAAGACAAGAATTTACATCTTTATGTATACTCTCCCTCCATAACTACACATGGACAAATTTGCTTTTTTTATTTTTATTTTTGTAAAGCAGAACTTCAAAAATAGCTGTTGCAAAGATAGGCCAGTTACCTTGAAGATGACAATCTCTTCCTCTTTATGTTTTTTAATATCCCTTCTCTATTCCCCCATGTACTTTTAGCTGTTGAAGCAAAATTCAACTCCAGAAGAGATACGAAGAGAGCTGTGTGAGACCTACCCAGGATACACGGCAGACTACGCCTTCTCTTGGCTCACTCTAGGGAAAAATGTTTTTAACAAATTTTGCCTTTCAAACATGACACTTTTAGAGTCTTCTCTCCAGGAACTAAAATATCAGGTCTCTCAGGTGAGTACAGATGATATGTATGATATGTGTGTGCATATATATAAATGCATATATATGCATATATATGTGTGTGGTATACACACACACACACATATATACGTATATGTATCCAAAATCTCATGCACAATTAGAAGGGTCATGCTTCCATTTGGGGTTCCCAAACTGACTCATTATGAGCTATTGAGGAAATCTGCAACCCACTTGAACTTGGAAATATTGACTGGAATATTTGTAGACCTTTAGCATAATTTCTTCCCATATAAACATTTACATACAGTGTTTAATGTTAAGTAGCAGTTATTTACCAATGAAATGTGCAGGATCTCAATGATGTGATGTGGAACTTGAAATATCGCCTGTGTGCATGCACCTCAGATAAACTGCAGCTTGCTTCTACAATGAGGGGTATTTGGCTGAGAACTGTGATTGTGCAGGACAGAATGCAAGTTTAAGAATTCAACTACCAATGTCACACTCTTGTCAGGAGTTACAAAAAATTGGGTAATGTCTTTTCATTTTTTTCATGGCATCAAACTTCATTTGCTGATTTTTGATGAAATAATTTATCCCTGTCCCTCAAATTTTACACATTATAGCCGATGTTATTCTGGTAACAGTACCCACCACCATCTGTGCATTCTTAAGTCTAGTCTCCAGTGGTGAAGGAAAAAAAAACAAGAGGCCAATATCCAAATGTAATGAAACCCACATGCAATGACAATTTTAAAAATTCAGAATTACTCACTGATTTTATAAATGGAAATAAAGAAAGCACACCTACTTTAACATTTCCCCTTGATTCTCTAAATTATATTAAAAGTAACTTTTAATTTTTAAAATGTGTCTTTTAGTAATCTGGTTTCCAAAAGGGCCAGGTTAAGGATAACATTTTAATGGCTCTAATTAGAACATGAAGCTATCATCTTTCTTGAATTTTTATAACGGCTGGACATGTAGCGCAGTGGTAGAATGCTTGCCCTGAATCCCCAGTACGAGGAAAAATCTTCCTTACTTATATTCTTCCATTAGATAGAGCAGCCTGAGTGTCCAAACCTAGACTCTTCAAAGTCAATCAGATTAAGACAGATGGAAGATTAACTTGACTGGTATGAATGCGGTTATGGAGAGAATTGCTCTGGGTGAGAACATGATGAAATACTTCTGAAAGAAGTAGATGGATCATGTGGTTCCAAAGCCATAGTTTTTCTGGTTTGTGGATATCACAGGTGTGGGTCGTCAGGTAGATTCACTCACAGTTAACCATTTATCACAATGAATGTCCATAGCTTTGGGATGGAATCTGGAAATCCTCTATTCTACCATGTATAAGCTTAATAATAAGCATTTTGGTGAACATAGTTAGACATGTGCCATGAATATATGCATAATATATTTCATTTACTTTTCCACATAATTAGTTTTAAGGGATCTCCATCAAAAATAGACATCCTAGTGAAATATATGGGGGCAATAAGCCCATATCTCCCAGGAAATGTACTAAGGAAAATTAAAAAGAGCATTACTCAGGGTTGTCCGAACACATACGAGCTCACAGTGGTTGTGGTAGCGTGCATGAGACTTGCGCAAGCTCATGCCAGACCAAATCCCAGCATGGAGAGGAGAGGTGGACTTGCTTTCTCACTCTTAGTCAGGGAGGTATTGACAGCTGATGGATGCTAGGAGGAGGAGATTCAGTTTGCTTTAAGAGTAGGGCTCCTGGTAAGTTGGACCACGTTCCAGTGGAAGACCACACATCTGAGAATATAGAGGTACCACAAATTGGACTTGATGGATGAAAACAAAAAGAGAAGACACAAATTTGGGTGGACAGGAAATGGGTAGTAGATGTGGGAGGTATTGATGGATATTGATCAAAACACATTGGATTAAATTTCCAAAGAACTAATAAAATAACAAAAAGAAAAGACATTCAGAAATTNATTCGGTTTTAGAAAGCTAACTTTCATTTCTGAATATTCAATTTAAAATGTTTTATACCAACATAATTTTGTCAATCAAACTTTAAACATGCTAATATATGGAACCCTAGATGGGGAAAAAGCCAATGATGTTGAGAGATGTTGACAGCTTTCCCATGGAAGAGAACTGAGTGAAGATTTGAAAAACAATTGTGTATGTAGAAATACAGTTTTGAAAAAACTTTTCAGAGACAGTAAGCCACGCAAATGCTAAAGCATCATTTCTTTTCTCTGTGCTTTGGCTTCTGAAGATGTCAAGTGACCCTGACAACCAGAAGAGAGTGTTCCAGGGGCTTTCCCAGGTGCTGTCCTTTTTCTCCCTAGTGCAGCAGCGAAGAGAAGTGTGGCAACTCCTGTCGAGTTTCCCAGATGTGTTTCAGAATGACACCTCACTGAGCGGTCTATTTGGCATCCTTCAAAAGGCAAACAGGTGAGTTAATGGAATGTTAAATGGAATGCAATTGTTCACAAAGAAGTCTTTGAAAAAATAGTTCCTGTGAGAAGTGCTGTCAGGTAGGTCCTTTAAACACTGGGAAAGCAGCCCTTGAGCATCCTGCTGCAGATCTGAGCAATGGAGGTGAGTGTGTCAGTTGAGCAAAGAAGAAAGACGCATTGTATTTGCTCGTTGAGGTCAACAGGCATCCATAAAAAGTAAGAGGAACACTCACCAGAGAAGTACACATTATTTTGTGTCCTGAGGTTTCCAAGAATGAGGCACAGAGCAGAACCAACTTGAATCAGTAACACAAGATCATTTTGGGACAACCTGAGCTCTGTGCACATGTCACTAAGTTACCTAAGAATAAATGTCTCTGCGGGGTTTGCTTTGTACCATTTAATATAAAACAGTCCTTTTGGCTCAACTTTGCTCTAGTCACCTAAATGAGACTGACTTCCCTCATAAATGGTCTTTCTAAGTCAACAGATGGTGTTTTAGTTAGGGTTATTATTGCTGTGATGAAACACTGTGACCAAGAGCAAGTTGGGGAGAAAAGGGTTTATTCACCTTACACTTCCACATCATTGTTAATCATCAAGCCAAGTCAGGACAGGAACTGAAGTAAGGCAGGAGCTTGGAGGCAGGAGATGATGCAGAGGCCATGGAAGGATGCTGGTTACTGGCTTGTTCCTCACGGCTTACTCAGACTGCTTTGTTATAGAACCTAGGACCACCAGCCCAGGATGGCACCACCCACAATGGACTGGGTTCTCCCCCATTAATTACTAATTAAGAAATGCCTTACAGGCTTGCCCACAGCCAGATCTCATGGATGCATTTTCTCAGCTGAGGGTCCCTCCTTTCAAATAACTCCAGTTTGTATAAAATTGACACACAAACAGCATCACATATTCCAGTGAAGAACTAACTAATTTTCTTCTTAGTTTTTTTAGAAAATGAAGGCCTATTTATATGATGCCTTTATCTCAATATTTGTAAGAGCTAAAAGTTGAAGGAAAAACAAATATCTATGCAAGGAATGAGTGAGCAAAATAGTTTTTTTGAAATCCAGTATAAAGAGATTTAGAGCCACACAATGTCAAGGAAAAATTAAATACTATACTGTCAAGAGAATCTAGACTTAAAAATACTGCTTGAGAAGTTGAGGTAGGAGGGTGCTGAGTTCAAGATCAGTCAGTGCTACATAGTAAGGACTTATCTCTTATATCAATGATCATTTATACCACTTCCCATTTGATAAATATAAGTAGTACTGAGCTGAACACTAGAGAACTCGTTACTGGTTTTAATTCCTTTGGATAAAGACTCAAAAAAGGGATTTCTCCATCATATAGTAGTTTTATGATTAATGCTGCACCATTTAGTGCTCCCACAAACAATGTGACAGAGCTTCACTTTCTCTTTATGCTCACCAATATTTCTTGCCTTTCATTTATTCAATAAACATTTGTATTCTCTCTTGAGAGAAATATCTTTTTAAATCCCTGGCCATCTTGAAGTTTCAATACTTCACAGTAGGAGTTACTCATATATTTTGGAGGAAAGTCTTTAACCATATATTACGGTTTATAAATTTTTCCTCCCACTCTGTTCATTGCTTTGATAAGAGAGTGGCATTTGACTTTTATCCAGTTAAAAAACATTGCTCCCTTAGTGATCTAGTAAATTTCTATCAATTTATATAGTTGCTATTTCTATTATGGTATCATAATTAGTGTGAGTTTTTGAAGACTTGGCTTGTGTTAAAGTGACAGAGTAACTGACAACACAGCCTTAATTAAAGAATTTAAAACTTATCCTTAATTTAGTTGTTACAAAACTTTTAAATAAGTTGGGAACATCTTGAATGGGTAAATTTGTTTTTCAAAACTTCTAAGTTTAATGAAAGAAGTGTAAAGTATCTCAATTAAAAATGCCAACGGTTTGGAGCTGGGGATATGGCTCAGAGGTTAAGAGTACAAACTGCTCTTCCAGAGGTCCTGAGTTTGCTTCCCAGAACTCCATAAGGCAGTTCACAACCACTTATAACTCCTGTTCGAGAGGATCCCACACATTTCTCTGGTCTCTGGGGACACCTTCACTAATGTGCACCTAATACCCCCTCAGACACATACTTAAAAATAAATCTTAAAATGGGAACACCAATACTTTAAGTTTTAGCAGTTCTATGTGGCCAGCAGGTAGCATCAAAGCTAATCACCCTTTAATTGTATTAGAAAACTCTTAATTTATCCCTAAACTAATTAAAAAAACACCTTTATTTTCAAGTCTATGGAGATGAATCAGAGGTAAAGAACACTTGCTACACAAGAATGAAGACCTAAGTTCAAATCCCTAACATAATTATTTTGACAAGGCTGTGCATACCTGTGATCCCAACACTCAGGGGGGAGAGAGAGGATTCCAAGAGTTGGGCTGGCTCAGTTCAGTTCCCTAAGAGGTCCTGTTTCAGTGAAATACGGTAGAGATGACAGAGGAAAACATCCTAATGTCCTCCTCTGGTCCCCATCTCTATGTATGTGCTTTCTTACCTGCAGCAAAATTATACACGGGTCCTCTCACTTTGTCTCTTACATGTACACCACACCACACCACACACACAATCATTTGTACAGAAACAATGCCTTGGACTTCACTCTTGACCTGATTTTTCAAAATAAATGCTTTTACTTGAAAATGGAAAAAGAATATGATGCAAAGATTTGCACTAATAGTGAGTCAGCACTGAGATTCTTTCTCTGTTGGTTTAAAACATATGTGAAGCTTGAAGATGCAGTACAACAAAAGATTTTAAATGTTTTATTTATTTATTTTTTTTATTTTTCAAGACAGGGTTTCTCTGTAGCTTTGGAGCCTGTCCTGGAACT
>LOEQ01001854.1:91172-108511 GCA_001685075.1 Bramus lutescens
TATCTAGCCTCTTCTTGGCTAACTCTCACATCTTGATTAACCCATTTCTATTAACGTGTGTAGCACCACGAGGTGGTGGTTTACCAGGAAGATTCTAATCCATGTCCATCTTGGGCCGGAGTTTCATGCATCTACCTGACTCGGCTTTCTTTCTCCCAGCATTCTGTTCTGTCTATTCCACCCACCTAAGGGCTGGCCTATCAAAAGACCAAGGCAGTTTCTTTATTAACCAATGAAAGTAACAGATAGACAGATGACCCTCCTACATCAACATCTGAAGTGCCTAAATTGGGGACAGGGCAGAAAAAAAATCCAGTGATACATTTGACTGAAAGTGGTTTCATTTAATTAACAAATGCTTGGTTCGCAATCTTAATTACGATGTCTGAATATTACCTATGAAAAGAGGTCTCGGGACAAAAAACATGGTGGTCTGATGTGTGAATGAAAAAAGCGGTTAGAAATCTCATAGGCTGGGATTATTTTAATCAAAAAGCATCATTTCCTACAAACACCTTAAATGTTCCCAACAAAAAAAAAACATGAATATCGTTTGTTAAATTTTTTATTTCCCATTATTAATTTGACTTGGGATAATTTGGGGGGGATGAGTTGCGTGTTTGAACAAAAGCATTCTGTTTATCTATGCACTGTTGCTGTAGGTGACAATTCAACACACTTGTGGAGTGATGATGGCGATGAACAGACACTGTCTCCAAGCAGTCTGGCTGCGCAGTAAGTTGTAGTTCTATCTGTGGCTTACCTGGCTGAGGAAACAAAATCCTTTGTTTACCCCAATGTCTTATTAGCACGGAAAACCATGCAGCACTAGAACCAAAGGACATTATCAAGCTGCAGTGAGGTTGGAACTAATTTGGGCATGTTATTCAGTAGACTTTGGATGACATAGCACGGAGAACTCTTCTTGTTTCTAAGGCTGTAGACTGATGCAACCTGCACTGTCTGGAAGGCTCACTCAGTGCTTGTGAGGAGAGTCTTGTAGGAAATTGTTCCCAGGTTCATAAGGACTTTCCCTATGAAAAATATATAAGCATCTGTCTTGCCTGTTCAGCTCCTGCAGCAGAATACCGTAGACAGGGCAGATTGCAAATGATGGAGGCTTGTTTTTCAGATTTTGGGGTGAGCCAAGCATCATGGTGGGAGCAGATTTGGTGTCTGAGGAGAGCCTGCTTCCTGGGTCATGAAGGTCACCTTTCCAAGGCTGCTTCTATAGGCCACCAATCCTGTACACAAGAGCTTTGCTCTCAAAGGCCACACCTTCTGAAGTCATCATCAGCCTGGATATTAGAATGTCAACATATAGAATTCGACACACTCAGACCAAAGCAAAATCCAGGTTTTTACAGTGCATGTTCTTTGGAGTTTTAGAGTCAAGACAAGATACTTTAAAGCCTAATCAAAATAATGCAAAATTTTTCTACTTTCGGTAATATTCACATAAGAAAAAAATGCAAATCATTTTATTTTGAACTTCCCCCAGGAAATGACAGCTGTCGCTGTGGTGTCTAAAGATCACAAACGTGAGCAGGTTTTGAAAGAACTCATAATTAGGGCAGGGAAAACAAGCAGTTCCCTGTAGTATCAGGCTTAGGTGAATACGTGTGGCTCAAGGTAAATTTAGAAACTACTTGGTCTTACAGGCAAAGGTTGCTCTAGCTTCCTAGGTCATCTGATTGCAGTCCTCAGAATCTAGTCACCCCAAACATATCTCTGTACTAGTTGAAATTTGCACAAGTGAAGCCTTTTAAAGAGTAAAAAGGCTAGGAGTAGTTGCTCAACGGTCCACAGTTAGAGAAGTTCCACACTGTTGTGTCATAGAAAGTAGAGGCAGTGACGAGGTGGAGCAGTGACGTGGCTGCATGTTTCAAAGAGCAAGAGGAGGGGCTGAAAGGATGGCTCTGCAGTGAAGAACACTGGCTGATCATTCAGAGGACCCAAGTTCCATTCCCAGCACCCATAGGGCAGCTGACAGCCACCTGTTCCACCAATCCCAGGGAATCCAGTGTTCTGGCTGCCACCAGAATTATACACACGTGGTGTAAAGGCCTATTGCAAGCAAAATACCTATACACATGAAACAAAATTTTAAAAGAATGAGACAAGTCTCATTGTGTAGCCTTGGCTGGCCTGTAGCTCTCTATTTAGACCAGGCTGGCCTTGAACTCATGGAGATTTGCCTTATTCTGTCTCCAGAATTCTTGGATTATAGGCACTATCACACCCAGCATAAATAAAATATTTTTAAAAGCTAGGAAAAAGGAATTTTGAATGCTTTTGCCATAAAGAAATAATAAATGATGAGAAGACAGACATGCTTAAACTCTTTTAAACATTATGTAATGGGTACATATTGAAACACTGTATTGCATCTCATAAACATGAATACTTTCTGATTTTACAGCACACAAGCTAAGTTAGCAATGAAAGTACTTATCTTAACCATTTTTTTCTAAGATAGAATTTGCTGGAAAGGTCTCTAATCAAAAGCAAATTGTGGGTAAAACCCACGTCCTGTTTCTTCTGCCCTCACTTCCCTTCGTCCGTGCTGGCTGACACCGGTGCTCCTCTTACACAGTTCCCGGATAGTCTCAGTGTAACTCAGCTGTCATGTTGCAGGTATCTAGGTCTTTTGATGTACTTCCTAGATAGCCATCCTACAAAATTCTTTTCTTTTACAAAAGCCCTTTAAATTGATACTGTAAATGCTTATTGCTGATGCTAGGTATCCCAGCAGAGCCCACAGACATGGACAATAAATACTCTGCACTTCCGTCTTGCAGATTCCTCAGCTGTTGCTGTCAGTTCATTAGAAGGAATTCAATACCTGTACGATGGTTCTTGACACGATTGATGAAATCAAGGAGTGTCTTTGAACTTTCCGTTTCCATTTTACAATAATTGCACCACGGCACCGGCGGCACAAGAGAGGCTTTGGTTTAGTTTTCTCCAACAACAGCTACCCCATAATACTCTTACATTTCTCCATTATTATTCCTGTTCTAATGTCTTTTTAAATTTTTGTGTGTGTGCATACACCTGTGCACGTGTGCACACGCACATGTATGTATTCATAACATACCTTTAATTGTAAACACCTTAGTGAAAAAGAATGAATTTTGTATAAAGGATCTTAAATTAGTGGCTTAAAGGACAATCGGGGTGTTTAAGACAAAACTGTGGCATGTGCATGTGGTCTAAATTTTGAATATATTAAATTAACTGAAAAAGTTGTCACCAGTGCTCTCTGCAGACATGAGGGAGGAGCTTACATGATACTTCTGGTTCACTTCAAACTCAGCTGTTCTCTTTTCTGAGCTTGAAGATACACGATGAGTCTCTTGTTCTCCACCTGGAAGGTTAGGTCACATTTTGCTACTGAACAGTGCTGCCTGGGGAAGCTGGCTCTACAGTGTTGTACCTCCAGTAACGGGAAACACAGGGAAAGAAGGTGCAGAATGGGTAGAACCATGAGAAGCTTACTGGAACCACTTCTCATGGAGTCATGCAGAGATGCCTCATTGGCAATCAGGTGTAATGGCTAGTATCTCCGCAGCTCCCTTCATCTCCCTTACAGACAAATGTATCTACTTGGTGATGCACAAAACTGTAAAAGTTTGCTATTCTGTGATGTGGATACTATCAGGATAAACAAATGGTGGAGTATTAAATTAGATGGATCATCCCTTCAAGGTGTGCACAAGAAACACATTGATCTTGGAATCTGCACTTGCTACTACAAAGGAGTAAAATAAATGGATTATTCACCACCACTGCCACCGCTGCCACCACCAAATGACAGATGCCCTATATTTACAGATACTTCCATAATTTTGTTTGTCTCTTTTTTGGCAATTTGCGTCTATAAATCTTATCTTTTAATGTGTCCTTATCATCTCCTAACACAGCTTCCCATTTCCACTAATGCTGCCATATTTTCCAAAATGATGGCTCCGAGTCCTTTCCTTTCTCCACCCAGCCTCTCTCTTCCCTTCCTGCCTTCTGATTCTTATTTCTTTTATTATTCACTAATATTAGAATCCTGACTGCTCATACCATGGGTTGAGTGACAGAACATTAAACTCATCTGCAAGCTTGGCATTCTATGGCTAACCTCTACAGTGAAGTTGATATTGTTAGCCATTCTATTCCTGTAGGGTTATTATTAGTTATAAGGTGATTTTCTTTGGAAATCTGCCTAATAGATGTTTCCTTTTATTTAAGCCATCTTTTATTTGTGAATTGATAAATGGCATTGATTACCTACAAGGAGGCTTGAATAAATGATGAAGCAAACTGTCTACAGCTTAAAGATCTAAGGCACGCAAACATGGCATTTTTCACAGTCTTTAGTCAAGGAGATGCCTAAACAGGAGTCCTTAGAACAACAGTTTTAAGACAAAACTTTGTGATCCAGTGCGATGACTCAGTGGGTAACAGCACCTGCTACACAACCTGATGACCTGAACCCCACCCCTGGGACCTAGATGGTGGAAAGAGAGAACCAACTCCAACCAATATTTTCCCCATGTCCACCCATGTTTTGTGGACTATACACCTGTTACTCCTGCACAATAAATAAATGTAATTTTTCAAGAGCCTGGGCAGGTATCTCAGTGGTAGAGTTTTGTCTGGCATGCAGGAGGACTTGGGTTCAATCTCTAGCTCCAGACCAAAGAAAAAAAAACTAAAAAGAGAAAACTGTGTAAGACATGAATTATGAATAAATGAGAGTCAACCATATGACTAATTAAGTGTGCTCTTGCTGGTGAGTTGGAAATTTCCTAGCATTGGGTTATTTCTTTTTAGTGTTCCTTCTGGATCCAGAGTTGTTATCTCATGTTTAAACATCCAGAGGGTTCTTTAATTAGTTCACTTTCTTAGCCCACTAGTGGTGTTAGGAGAAGTCTCATCCATTAGCGCTTTGATAAAATGTAAGTTAGCACGTGGCAGAACTTGTTATTAGTTGCTTTGCCTATTGATCAGTGTAATACAAAGCACAGGTCTTTGAAACAGGTACTCACATCTATCCTTTCTTTGTTACTTAAAATGTAACATTAATGGAAGAAGCCACAGAATAGAGATGGAGCTTGATGGCTGACGTGGGGAAGGAGTAGACACACACACTCACTCACGCACGCACGCACACACACACGCACGCACACACATGCACAAGCAGGCACACACACCCAAGCATGCGCTCCCAGGTGTCCTGCCTCTATACAGCAGGATCCTCAAGCAAGCAATCACAGTTTAAATGACTTTACTTAGTCCTATATTCTCTTCTAATTTACAGGCTCCTGATACTGGAAAATTTTGAAGATGCCATCCTAAACATATCATCAAGTAGTCCATATTCTCCCTACCTGGCTTGCATAAGAAATATGACTAATGACTTGGCCAGGGGGTCACCAGGTGATACTCTCAACTCTATCACATTTCCTGCTTCTGTTCTAAAGAGTTAAGACACAAACTGATTGAAGGAAGAGTTCTTCAAACATCCTTTCATATTTATACTTCAGTTTTAGTTATGTTATTTAATATTAAGACAGAATTCCTAATATCATTATGCTATCCTTTTCTGCTACTTGAACCCCGTGTTCACCTGAACAACTTTTGGTAGAATGGTCTCAGACTAGACAATGTGATGACGGTAACCTGGATAAACTTCCCAAGATCCCAGAGTCTTTGAGAGCTCATTCAACCCTTGGTGACATTTCTTGTGTCCTTTGTGTTCCAAAGCTGTTGAAAGACTGAGGTTGATACTCAAGAGTTCAAAAGTTCTCACATATTCATGAACAAAGGCTTTCATGTGGAGGATTAGCCCCTGCCTTCACACGTTTAATTTTCATTTTTTTAAACCTTATGTAAGCAACTGTAAAGACTGCAGTCAAATCAAATGTTTCCCACTATTCTCACATACATTATTTTTCATACACCCAAATAGTTTATGAAACACAGTACCAAGTAAACATTACAATAAACATCTAGGCCTGGAGTTTGTTTCCTAGACATTAATCAATTATGGGTGAAAATAGATACATGGATGCAATGATTATACAGTTCCGCTTCCACATATTCCAATCCAGTGAGCCAGAAATAAAAATATTATTTAATTCACAAAAAGCGAGAGCTATGCAGTTGCTTTCCTAGAAACATTTTTTTATCTCTAAGCAGCGTATCTGTGAATATTTTAGAAATAACGAACTCGATAGTCCACATGGTTCAAGGAAAGGCTAATTTTCACTCATTTTACATTTATATTCAGCTACAATATTATCCTAAAAAAATCCTTACTGATAAGTCAAGAGAAAAGTCTCTTGCAGATGTGTTCCCCAAGTCACCCTGTGACCCTGTGATTCTCACAAAGCAGCTCTCCCTCCCGCCCCTGCAGAGAATCTAAGACTTCTGCAGTCCACCATTCGCTTCAGGGAACCTTCTCTTCAAAATGGCTCCTATGAGGATGACTTTCCTCCTCTTCCCGAGGTCCTGAAATCCAAGGTAAGCATGGAAGGAAATAGTAAATAAACAAATCACGACACTCTCTGTGACACATTAGGAAGATTAAGTTAAAATATCTGATCATTGCACATGACCTTGCTTCCCTGCAACTCCTTTCTGGTCACACAGCGACAAAGGGGCTTGGCTTTACGTAATGGTTCTCAGCATTGCCTCAATATAGGGTGATCCATAAGAGCCCAATTGCAGTGCTAATAATGCTCAGCCATGACCAGGTCATAATATGGTTATCTTACTGAGCGTTATGATTTAGGAGTTTGTTGTATCTTTTTATTTTGTTCCATTGTTAGCTTTTAAATCAACAAAAGTAGATTTAAAATAGCCTGACCTGCTGGTGAACAAAAGTCTCAAAAGCTAACTTATCTGTTTTTCTTGTAATCAGATTAGAAACTAATAAGTCATATTAAAATGCATGATCCTGAAGAGGGAAAAGGGACCAAAAAACATAAATATTTTAAACTTGAGCCAGGTTGTGCTCCTTCATCTATTCACACAGTGTGCAGATGATCACAAACTTCATTTCTAAAGCAAGTCTAGTGAGTTTTGAAAACAGTTTTCCTAGTAAGAACTGCAGTTTAATTGGATTTATGTAGCCTGGGATAAAGTTAAATTAGAAGTGGTTTATTTAGGGCAAGCAAGTGATTTGCTGCGTGGTAAACAAGCTGTAATTAAGCAGGCATGCAAAACATTATGTCCATGTATATTACAGATAAACATGCTCATTAGACTACCTACCTTTTAGCCCCAGTATTCTACATGAATCAAATTTTCTAATGTACTTAATTTAGCATTATCTTAATTTATGCAAATGAGAAAAAAGTCACACATTCACCCAGAAAGCTCTTGCTCATCTTTCAAGAATCAGCATAAATGTTACTTCTGCAACTTTAGATGATCAACTTTCCCTTGTTTTCCAGACATCTGTGCTGCCTTCGTTCATTTTATATTTATATTGAACTATGATATCACTCCCAGTGATAAGTCTGGGTAAAAGTCCCTTTCGGATGTGCTCAACAAATAACCTTGTGATTCGTACAAAGTGGGTTCTTCCTCCCTCTTCTGCAGCCCATGTAAGACTTCTACCATCCATGATCCACTTTAGAAATCTCTCCTTTTCTTTTGAAGTGGCTCCCTGAGAACAACTTCATCTTTTATTTATAAGACATAATCTCTTTCCCCGGAATTCTTATAATCCAGCCAGAGGAGAGGTAGGAAGGCAGAGTCACAGTTGCAACACACTGAGATAAGTGATGTGGTATGCAGACGGACGGGGTTCTGTGTAACAGATGGGCTATCGTCTGGCTCACACTGTGGGCTACAGAGGTGGAAGGAAGAAACTTGGCCAAGAATATAATACTTACTCTGAGCTTGAAGGCTGTGTGGGAGTAGGTCACATTCAAACATGGCAGACACAGACACTTGGGTTTGTCAGAAGCAAGAGGCATGAGCCTCAGAGACAGGCGGAGGTTACTTGGAGTCACAGGAAGGTGAAGGTGACTATGGGAAAGGCAGGAGAGGTAATTTGGCGGGAGGCCATGCCCATGTCCTGAAGACTGTTGTGTTAGTAAAGGAGTTTGAGTTTGGTCTTTAAAGCATCAAATATAAAGAAGGCAAATTTTGCATTTTAGAAAGAGACTAGATTGGAAGAAAGTTAAGTGGGCCGTGTCTGAAATAATCTAAACAAACAACCCCCACCCCAAAAAAACAGCACTACCTGTGTGTGGCATCAGTAGAGAGAACAGATGTGAGTCAGTTTCCAGGCTCAGTTCAGGAGGTCAAGGTAAGGCAGGACACAGGGAAGCAGGTGCTCTGCCACTGGGACTTTTGCCTTTGGAACTTGCTACGTAGAATTATAGTTCACTTTATGTGCGGGGTATCACTTTACTAGAGTAGAAACTCTTGTCAAAATCAGGCCTTCTTCATCTCATCTCTAAAACTAAGGGTTTTACTCATGAGTGTACAAACGGGGTTCTTAAGCTAGAATGCCAACAACTGCGCTGTGTTCTCTGAGCTGCCTTTCAGCACATGTTCATGAAAGAATTAGCCTGGGCTCCTATAGGTTTATAAATAGGGAGGCTATTACTGCCTGCTGTCCCCAATGTGGCATGCATTTGCAGTCCATGGGTCTCGAACTTTATTCACAACATTCCTTCCAGCAGGGCGAACCATCCAAAACACCAACTGTTTGCCCGTTAATGACATGTTCTTCTGTTTCCCAGCATTCTGCTCTCACCTACACGTTCTGTTTTACCTCTCCTTCCCCTCAGGCCCCTTTGGTCAAAAGGGGAACTACCTGTGCACAAGATGAAGCTCCTTATAGTGGGAGGAATGCAGATAACACTTTTAAATGTTGAAATAGATTTCCTCTCCACCTCTATTTATCATCCAGGGGCTCAGGAGTGTTGTGGATTTATCACTATGTCCTTGGTATTATAGAGTCTTCATGATCATGTTAATTAAAATTCTCATTCAGTTGCTTTGGGAGCTACTGAGCAATGGGAAACCCATCATAGCTGAAAGTAGAATTAGTTATGGATCATTATCCAGCTATAGGCCTGAACCTCTGTCTGAGATGAAGGAAATAGAAGCTCTACCTGCAACTTTGAAAAATCAGTAATCTGAGCTTACTGCACACTCTGCTTAAGACAACACCTCACTGGATAGCACTGGATAGCCTGAACTTTCTCTGTAGCACACACTGGACTTAAAGTCAAAAACCTTTCTGCCTCTGCTTCTTGAGTGCTGGGATTATAAGCATGCGCCATCACATCTGGTTTTACTAACAAATGCTGGGTGTATGCATGTGTATGTGTGTATGAATTGCAAACATGGGAGTCTGTGTCCTCACTTGCCCATGTGCAGACATGCAGAAGCCAAAACAGAACTTCTGGTGTCTTCCTCTACTGCCCTCCACCTCGCTGCTTTTCATCAGGGTCTCTCAGTGAGCCGGAAACAAACTCTTGGGATTTTCTCTCTGGGGTGCGAGCGTGAGTAGCCAGTGAGTGTTGTGGATTCAGTCTCTGATCCTAAAGCTTATAGAGCATGCAGTCTTATACACTGAGCAATTGCTAGAGCACCACTGACACATCCTTTAAAAGAAGATTATTATTGGTTTTTTTATTGTTTATGCTCTGTTATAGAATATTATTTTAAGATGTGTTAAATTGTGTTGTGGAACATTTATTTAATGATGTAAAGATATGTTACATTCTTTTATATTGCATTTGTTTAACTCTATGAGGCTATCTTACTGTGCCTGTCTAAAACACCTGATTTGTCTAATAAACAGCTGAACAACCAATCACAAGACAGGAGAAAGGATAGGTAGGGTTGGCAGGCAGAGAGAATAAATAGGAGGAGAAAACTAGAAGGGGAGATGGAGGAGTGAGAAAAGAAAGGGCCAGCCACCTAGCTACACAGCAAGCTATGGAGTAAGAAGAAAAGAAAAGGTATACAGAACTAGAGAAAAATAAATGTTCAGAGACGGGTTAAGTTAAGAAAAGCTGTCTAGAAACAAGCCAAGCTAAGGCTGGGCATTCATAAGAAAGAATAAGCCTCCATGTGTTTATTTGGTAGTTGGGTGGCGGGCCCCCAAAGAGTAAAGAGTGAAAAGAAGCTACAATGATCCACAAAGTTTCTGCAAGTGCAATGTCTGTATTGCTTGTAGAATAAAGCAGTGAGCTACGGCATGTGTGAAAATCTTGAGATTCCTCCTTGGTGACTGGATGCTTCTCAACGCCCCTGTATTAGCCACCCTGATCTACATTCTTGTTTCAAAGAACCAGAACAACTTCAGCAATGTAGCTAAATGTCAGATTTCTCTTTCTACAACCTGTATCTCATCCACCATGACTATACTCCATAGACGTTTATTGGTTTCCCACACATGGATGCTGACCTTGCAGCTACAAAACCGTTTTCAGCTTCTACACAGTAAAAATTGCTGAAGCTTGTTGCCTCTCAAAACTCAGTTAAGAATGCGTTGGCCAAACATTATTTATCCTTTTACTTAAGAAAGCCTCAAAAAGGAGGCCAAAGTGGTGGCTCTTAAAATAAGTTCAATCCCCAGAAAGCTCATAACCCTCTATACTCCAGTTCTAGAGTATTTGGCACCCTCTTCTGGCCTTTGCGCGCCCCAGGCACATATGCGATGCACAGATGTGCATATAAATAAAACACCAATACACATGAAATATTTTTAATTAGCAAATAATAAACTATAGATTTTTATAAAGCATCAAAGGGCAGGCAGTAGCAGTATGGCTCCATCCATTAGAGGTTTAAACATATCTAGTAATTGGGGAATTAATGTTAAGAACAGCACGGCAAGCATGTAGTTGCAGTGTGCAGAATGATTGGTTCTATTCCAGAATGGGAATTTTCTCATAGCAATAAGGCCAGTAAGTGGAATTTGCATACATTATGAAGTCACATCAGAATTTTCAAAGTCACAAGTCAATTATGCTATTCAATAACTATGAAAAATGGGTCAGTGATATCAGTTCTTTGGGATGGTCAAATGATTGGCTTCTGCAGCCTTCCTGTGCTTACTGCCAACCTCTTGCTAAAGACATGCCAGCCTTTCTTCCTTTTGATGTATGAGGCAAAAGGCTAGCAAACCTATGCTCCTGTGGGGGAAGAGTTCATTTCTGTTAAAAATGTGACTTCTGACTGGAAACTGAGCTAGAGTAAACGACACTGACTCTTTTTGCTTCTTAAAACTAATAGCTCTGGGCTAGCTTCGGCACACAGCTGAACTGGAGTTCCCACAGGCGAATTCTTTTCTCCCTCAGGATGCATTAACTGGGAGTATATCCTGAGGACACATGGAGTGTAGTGAACAAAGTTCAGGAGTATACTGGAGAGCTTAGGTCGTCAGAGTTCCTGGGTCTGTTATTCTTCTGCGTTAGGGAGTTAAAGTTATTTCGGATATCTCCATGGGACAAAGGCACTTAGTTTTTCTAAATAGATCACAAGGCAGAAGACAAGGGGAATAACAAAGCAGACATCTGAAAACCAGGTCTATTGCCATGGAGTTGTTAATGCATGCTACAGCTTAAAGACTTACAAAATGTTGATTAAATTTTAAAATTCAAGTTTAATTGTCATAGACATCATACCATAATATTCAGACCATAGCCGTTATCAGCTGTAGGGTGCAGTTAGGTTCATGGCATCTGCATTGTTCAGTAACCAGTCTCCAGGATCCCTTTCATCATGTAAAATCGAAACCTTTTCTATTAACAAGCCCCTCACCTCTCCCTCCTCCAAGCTCTGCACGTCTCTCACAGTCTCTCTTTGACTTCCTGTGTTTATGGAAAGCACTCCTCTAGGTCGCTCATGTATTGGAATCACACGGTCTTTTTGAGTGGCTGATTCCATTTAGCACAGCATCCTCAAGTTTCATCCACGTTGCAACAGTATGCCCTTACCTATGGGTGTGTGTGTGTGTGTGTGTGTGTCCTTAGACATTGCTTCACTGTTATGTGTATCCTGGTCATCCATTCATCCCTTGAGTTGTTCCTATTTCTTGGCTATTATAAGCAGGTTTCTGCGCACATCAGTATACAAACACTCCATCTATGTACTATTTTCGGTTCTCTGAGTGTAGACCGAGAATTGGAACGTAGGCTCACATGCTTGTTTTATTTTTGAGTTGTGAGGAAGAACAATACTGTTTTCCATACAAGTTGCAGCATCTCCACTCCTGCCAGCAGTACACCAAGCTTGTAATGCCTGAACACCCCCACCACACTTGCTATTTTCCTGTTCTGGTTTGTTCTATGTATCATAACTGCCATGATGGATATGAGGAAGAAAGGGCTTTTCAAAGGTTCAAATCAAATCTGCCTTCTCTCTGTCCTTACACAATATAAAATACAAATTAAATATAAAATTTGTTGAAGTTATTGTGATTAAAACATACCTATAAAATTACTTTTTCTTCTAAATTTTAAAGATTTTGGTTTTTAATTATTTATTTATCTTTGGGGAGGGAGGGCACATGTATGTGTGGGTTATGTATCTTGTGCCTGCCAAAACCCATAGAAGGTCTGATACCTTGGAGCAGGAGTTTGCTGGACACCTGGCTTCTTACACAGGTACTTAGATATGAACTGCAGTCTTGAGTATTTTGCAGCAAGATCTCTAAACTACTGAGTCATCTCATTATCCCCCTTAATTTTTAAAACTATATTTGGAAAACCTGCAGGTCTCTACCATCGAGAAAAACAAGCTTAGTAGGTTCCAAGGTTTTCACAAAACTCTTAAGAAAGAGCAATACACACAAGCAGCAGAAGGCAGTGCTTCCTTATAGTGCAGAGCCCAACACCAACTAACTAATGCATAGGCAGAAATAGCTTTTGCAAATCAAATTTGGTTACTTAGTGCCAATTGCTAAATATGCAGAATAAGCATGACTAATCTATTTTCTCTTTTTTCTCCTTTCTGGAAAGCTGTCTCAGCTTCGAAACTTGACAGAACTCCTCTGTGAATCAAAAGTGTTCAGTGCAATAGAGGGATCCTGCCAGCTCTCTAACGTAAGCTTCGGCAGGCTGTGTAAAGACCACGCCTTTCATGTGCAGCTGATTGAAGCAGCGGAGCTGGGTGCTGATATTGCTACTGGCTTTCTGTACCACGACAATATAGTGTCTGCGAAACTGAGGGATTTGCTTACTGGAGATCCCAGCAAAATTGATCTAAATATGGAATGGTAAGTTTTCCCATCGTCTTCTTCCTTGGTAAAATCCTGTCTCCAAAACCCGTTATGCCAACTTGAATTTATCCTTCTGTTTTGTCCCAGGCTCCTGGAACAGGTGTTGCAAATGAATTACTTGGAAAATATCACACAGTTAATACCAACTGTAGAGGCCATGCTGCGTGTCAACACCAGTGCGGAATCTTCTGAGCAACCAGGTGTTTCCCCGCTGGATTCTAAAGGCTTATTAGGATGCCTTTGCTTGCCGGGCCTTAGTTTAAGAAAGGCTCTTTCAAACTTTCCAACCAAACTGCTCTTCTCTCTGCCCTAAAAATAGGAAATACAAAGATTTCAAATTTGGCTGCTTGTCTAAAATAAACACAGTGAGCTAGCAGGGACTGAAATCTGAGACAACGTTATAGCAAAAAGATTTCCAAAATTTA
The DNA here is from genome assembly GCA_001685075.1 of Bramus lutescens. Lineage (NCBI taxonomy): Eukaryota > Metazoa > Chordata > Mammalia > Rodentia > Cricetidae > Bramus > Bramus lutescens. Next base: position 104,850 of record LOEQ01001854.1, read on the forward strand.
GCAAGTTACAACATTTACCTGTGGTTTTTAGATATAGCAAAGTGTGTTAGAGTTGACTGTGGGAAGGAAGGTGAAGCATGTTTCCTTCTATAGAATAATCTGATAAAAAGAAAAAACCTGAAAAGGCTGCACATACGTGTGCAGAAATCTCAATTGAGAACTCCCTATTGGTATTCTGAGCATGAAACACCAGGCAATACATTCCTTCTTTGCATAATACCTAAATACTAGAGAGAAAGACATTCTGAATTTTAGACAACAGTCAGGCACAAAATTGGAAACACATTAAATCTAAAAATGAAGAAAGTGTTGTATGAGGGTCACTTAGTATTAAAAAAAATCAGAGCTGCAGAGATGGCTCAGAGGTTAAACACACAATGCTCATCCAGAGGACCTGGGTTAAGTTCCCAACACTTACATGTCATTTCACAAACATTTGTAGCTTAATTCCCAGAGTATCTGACACTCTTCTGAACTGTCTGGCCACTACACTCACATGGTACACAGACATCCATGCAGGCAAAATATTTATACCCATAAAATAAAAATAAGTCAAATAAAGCCATAAAAACAAAAACTAAAGGTATCCAGAGATTGTAATCTTCAAAAAATAAAAATATTGCTTACTATGTCTTACCAAGTCCAGCTGTGAAATAATTTTAATTGCCATCCTAAAAGAGCTTGAAATTGCACATTCAAGTATAGACCATTACGAACTATCATGTTCTGGGCAAAATCAAAGACAAATGTCTTGCAGTGTATTTATCAAATTTATTCCCAAATTGACAAATCATATGACCCTAGGCTAACATGCATTTTGAAATGATGTGATGGTAAATCAAATGGAGATGTACTTATATAGTGGCTTATGTGATCAAAGTCTGTGACGAAACCCTATTTTCCTTGGATCAACCTTGGGTTGCAGACATCACAGGGAAATTTATAACCTTAGAGCAATCTGTTGACTCAAGTTAACAGCATCATAATAGGAGCAGGTGTAAATCAGACAGAGATAGATCTCAAAGATGCCAAGCTTGCTAAAACTAAGAGACAACATCTGTTTCCGGCAAGGCATGTACGTTCAGTACATTTTAGTCTAGATGCTATGTTACTATACCTAAAAAGAGTGGCGTTGCAAGCGAGGTAAGTGTGTGTGTGTGTTTGCCTTACAGGCCAATTAATAGAGATGTTTAAAAACACTGAAGAGCTGAAAGAAGAACTGAGGGCAATAGGAATGTCCAACATGAGTATTGACAAGCTGATGGCCATTTCCATCCCAGACAACAGAGCTGAGGTAAGGGTTCGTTTGGACTTAAGGGCAGTTGGTAGAGGTTGAGGTAGCAAAGTGCTTATATATAAGGCATCAGGAAGTTGCATGGGAATCGGATCAAGTTTCCATACAAATGCTAAAAGAAGCCTAAATCTTAAGTGAAGTTTGAAGAGGTATCCTGCCTGTGTGTGTGTGTGTGTGTGTGTGTGTGTATGTGTGTGTGTGTATGTGCATGTTTGTGTGTCATACTGGAGACTGGACTACCACTAAGCTACATTCCCAGCCTTAGAAAAGAAATTCTGAAGAAATGTCACTATGTTGCCTGTTCATTGATTTCTGTTTACCATTTCTCTCACTTTTCCCCCCCTGCTTCTCCTTTCCTCCTCAGAAAGTTTTCTTAAACCAGCAGTCATTGTATCTACTGTTATAACAGTATCTGGTATCCTAAGGGACATCCAGGTTAGGAGGAAAGCACACAGACGTCTACTCTTTGTCGCAGTAACTAAAGCAGGTTATTCACTTCTATTTGGCTAAAGGCCCCGGAAGAGGGCTAGCATATGCAATAGATGTCACCAGTGGAATCACGGGAAAGTTTGTGGTGATAGCAAACTTTTTTTCCCTGCGAAAATAATGTTATTTTTTTCTTAGCAGGTAATATAGTTTTCCACTCAAAATATCTTATCTTTTATCCTGTTTCCAAGTCCATTGTCTGGAAGTATCATGGAAATTTTCCAAATGAGCCATGCAGCTTAAGTCCCCGTGTGACATTTGTAAGCCCAGCTCAGGCACTACGCACAACTAGATGAAGTTCATGGACAGACTTTGACAGACTTTAAACCTGCTGCTCTCCTTGTGATTGGTTCTCTATGCAAAACATTTTGTTTATTTATCTTTTTCCCTATGCAAAACTTACAACCGCCTTGCTTTGCTTTCTTCCTTCCTCTTGATCTCGCCTTTTGCTCATTTGGTTCAAAGCCTTCACTTTGTGACCAAGTACTTGGCTTTGGAAGCCACCTTTGTGAAGAAAGGAGGGCACATAGTCTGATTGCTATTTTTGTCTTTTTTAATTTATGTATTTTTCATAGCAACCACAGTTTCCCCTCCCGTTTCCTCTTCCCACCTCCCTTCTATCCCCCTCCTTTGTCTCCCTTCAGAAGGGTATGGCCACCCATCAGAGTTAACAAATCATGGCATATCAAGCTGAGGTAGGATCAAGCGCCTCCCCCTTGCATCAAGGCAGGACAGAGCATCCCACCATAGGGAATAGGTTCCAAAGATCCAGCTCATGCATCAGGAACAGATCCTGGTCCCACTGCTAGGAGTCTCACAAAAGATCAAGCTGCACAGCTGTCACCCAGATGCAGAGAGTCTAGGTCGAGGCAATGCAGGTTCCCCAGCTGTCGGTCCAGAGTCTGTGAACTCCCACAGTCTCAGGTCAGCTGTCTCTGTAGGTTTCTCTATCCTCATCTTGAACCCCTTTGCTCATACAATCACTTCTCCTTATCTTCAACTGCACTCCCAGGTCAGTGTTGGACTATGGATCTCTACATCTGCTTCCATCAGTTACTGGATGAAGGCTCTATGTTAACAAGTAGGGTAGTCACCAATATGATTGCAGGGAAAGGCCAGCTCAGGCACCCTCTCCACTCTTGTGGAGAGGTCATCCTTGTGGGTTCCTCAGAGTTTCCCTGGCACCAGGCTTCTCCCTAATCCCGTAGTAGTCTTCTGTATCAAGAGATCTCTTTCATTACTTTCCCCTCCATCCTGCCTCCAACTCAACCATCCCGCGCCCTCATGTTCCCATCATCCCTTCCCCTCCCCCTACCACCTACCAATCACAGTTTATCGAGGATGTCTTATCTATTTCCTCTTCCCAGAGACCCATGCATCCCTCTTAGGGTCCTCCATGTTACCTAGCTTCTCTGGGGCTGAGGACTGTAGCCTGGGTATCATAGGCTTTACATCTAATATCTGCTTATTTTTGGTTGTGAGCCTAGCCTCTAATGGCTGAGCCATCCCTCCAGGTTAGTATCCACTTTGACTGAGTACATACTGCATTTATCTTTCTGGGTATGAGTTACCTCATTGAGGATGAGTTTTCTAGTTCCATATCCATTTGCCTGCAAATTTCATGATGCCATTATTTCTCCCCACACACCAATTAAAACTCCATTGTGTAAATGTACCATTCTTTTAAACATATATTCTTTATTCTTTGGTTGAGGGGCATCTAGGTTGTTTCCAGGTTCTGGCTATTATGCATAATGCTGCTGTGAACATAGATGAGCAAGTGTCCTTGTGGTACGAGTGTGAATCCTTTGGGTATATGCCCAGCTTTTAAGAAAGGACATGTTCTGCGACTGCCATTGTTGTAGTAATTGGGGGGGGGGAG
>LOEQ01001854.1:108692-120516 GCA_001685075.1 Bramus lutescens
AAGGCAGTTTCTTTATTAACCAATGAAAGTAACACATAGACAATGACCCTCCTACATCACATTGTCATGGGTTTTCCTCTTTGCTTCAACCTTCCCATTGACCCGCCTTCCCTTGCACACTTCTGTGGATATGCATTGCTCTCTAGGAACAGCAGTTCACATAAGCTTGTGATTCTGCACTACCACTCCCTCCTCCTCTTTACTCTTCATCTCTTCTTTGCTCTGTAGCTTCTTGAAGCTGTAGAGGATGTGATGTAAGACTATAACTTTCAATGATCATCAAAAATGAACTGTACCTCAAATTAAGGAAAGGTAAATGTTTAAAACAAACACGAGTCTTAAAGTAGTCATCCCCGCCCAGACTGACTCCCTTCTCTACTGTTATTTTCTACTATTTTTTGTACCTTTTCTTCTGTTATTTTCTACCTGATTTTTCAAGAAAAATTCTGTTTTTCCTCCCGAATCCCTACTTGCCTGCCTTCCCCATCACTCTTCTTTTGTCTTCCAGTGAGCATAGGTTCTCTGTAGTTTTATTAATAGTTATTGGTGCCTTATGCTACTGGGGAGATACATCAGTGGTTAAGCTCTTGTGCACAAAGTTGAGAACTGGAGTTCAAATCCCCAGAATGCCCTGAATGTGTGTGTTCTGCCTGTAATTCCAGCATCAGAAGGTGGAAACTGGGGAGTCTCAAAGAAATATGGTTGGCAAGTAACTGTATTTATCAGTGAGGTCTGATTTTGATTGACAGACCTTGCCTTATTAAATAAGATGGAAGAGTGATGGGGATGATTTCTGACATTCTTGGGCCCCTACATGCATAGGCACCCATGTGCAACACTCACTCTCACATATGTATGCACACACAAATAGAAAGATGCATGCACAGAGACAAGCATACCACACATAACCATGAAAATAGATAAAGGAGAAATATCATGATAGAGGCTTTGAAAGAGTAATTTCGTTCCTGGGGACAACTTGTCGTATTTTAAAACAGAGCAGTCAGAAAACTCCCTTAAGGTGAACAGAAGATACTCAAACAATTCACAGCTAAAATAGTTTTCTTCCTCTGACTCGCAGATAATTTCTCATGTGTTCTGGTTGCATTCATGTGATGTGAATGTCACCAACCCCAAACTGGAAGACGCCATGAAGGAATTCTGCAAGCTGCCCCTTCCAGAGAGATCACACCAGTCCTACCTCATGGGACTTACCCTTCTACACTACTTGGACATCTACAATTTCACATACAAGGCAAGTTGCCAGATGCTTTCCAATACTACAAGGGATAAGACTCATCTATACAGTTTCTGAAATTATCACATTATTTTAGAACCAACTAAGACGAAGAAACTAATGTCCCAGATTTATCAATTCTTTTCATTTCTTACAGTGAATAAGCATTAATTTAGTGCAATGAAAATAAAGAGTAGGGACTTGAGAGATTGCTCAGTGGTTAGGAACAGCAGCTACTCTTTCAGGGGCCTTGGGTTCAATTCCCACCATCTACATGGCGGTTCATGATCATCTGTAGTTCCTGTCCTGCAGGGTCTGATGCCTTCTGCCTTCTGCAGGCACTGCACCCTGGTGGATAGATGTACAGGCAGGCAAATATTTGTATTCATAAAAATTAAATTAAAAAATAAAGATAAAAAGAAAGGCTAATTTTTTAAGAAATGTTGTTTTAAAAAGTCTTGCAAATTAAACATGCTGAGAAGAATTTTCAAATGTAAAAGTATGTAGGATTCTTTGGGGGTGTTTTCAAAATGAGAATGTTTGCATTCTTTTGTCAATTTAGTAAGAAACGGCCATTATTTATGGTCATTTTGGCATGGAGCAAAGTGAACAGAGCTCCGCGGCTGTGAGCAGGTGCTCTAGCAGGTTACTCAGTGCACAACTGACAGAAAAGGACAAACTGGAAGATTAAACACATTGTCCAGCAAAGCCTACACCTGGGCCAAAATCATGTGCATATTCTTAAAAGCAGAAAAACTGCTTTTCCCCCTTCTTAAAAATTAGAGACTCCAGACGCTGAGTGGATAAAGATGTTTTGAGTTAGTTGCAGTTAAAACTATTTAGAGCCCTCTCATCTTCTCACCCTTGCCCCTGCTGTTGCCCCAAAAGAACTCCAGCATCCCATCCCAACACCCACCAAGCAGCAAAGCAACCTTTGAGAACATGTCACTTTATGCCACAACTCAATTTATAACCTTCCAGTGGTTTCCATTTTTTTTCTAGGAAAACCCCCAATTCTATACCAGGACCTCACTATCTGCACATATGCCCTGCCTGGAATCACCATTTCCTTAGCTGTCCTTAGGCCCATGTGGTAGTGTGGTATCGCCCCAAGGTACAGTTCACAAGAAGAGCTGAAGAGCTGAAGAGCTGGCTGTTCACCCTGATTTCAAATTATTTCTTTTCCTTTTGCATCAATTGAATCAGTTACACAGTAACTGGCCTCTGTATGTGGCTTTGTTCATGGCATAGCACGTATCAGCATTTCCTTTTTTTGTATGCCCATATTATATTGCATTTAAGGATAAATTCTGTTAAGCAAAGCCTATAACTGTCCATGTACTAGCCTTTCTCTGGATCCCCTTTGCTTTGGTAAATATCTAGAAATGGAGTGTTTGGAATGGAAAATCTCTATTTACCTGTTCAGTAGACTTTCAGAAACATTTTTCAGAGAGGCCATTCTGTTTTATCATCTTGCCAACCATCCATGAGGTTCTAGTACCTTCCATATCAGTCACTTTCATTCTTTTCCCATTAGGTGTTTTTCCCAAGGAAAGATCAGAAGCCAGTGGAAAGGATGATGGAGCTTTTCATAAAGCTGAAAAAGATTCTCAATCAGCTGGCTTCTGGTGCACATCCCCTGCTAGACAGAATGAGATCCCTGAAACAAATGCATCTGTCCAGGAGTGTTCCATTAACACAGGTAGAAGAGTTACTCGGTAATATTCTTCCTGAGAAATTCTTCCTGCTATGCTGACTTTTATTTAAGATTGGGTACAATAAATTCAGCTACCAACCTAGCACCTTTAAGACAGAAACTCACTAGAGGAAAACTCTCGCTTTGGTCATGTTTGGTGAATAAACCAGTGAGGCTGTCATTCTGTATTTAAGTTTGCCATTCATGCTTAAAGAAATTACGGAAACTTATAGCCTTACCACTTTTTCTTTCTGTGTTGTCTTCCAGAGCACATGTGGCTCAGGTAACACTAATAACTCTTGGACATTGTCTCCCAGGCCATGGACAGAAGCACCCGAATGACCACGCCAGCAGGATCTTTCAGTACCATCTCCCAAGCGCTCTGTTCCCAAGGGATTACCACAGAGTACTTAACCTCCATGCTGCCCTCTTCCCAGAAGCCAAAAGGCAACCACACCAAAGATTTTCTAACTTATAAATTGACTAAAGAAGAGATTGCTGCAAAATACGGAATTCCCTTAAATGCTAGTGAGTGTACCTTACAATAAGTATGATAATTATTTTTAATGACAAGTGCATTGCATGTTCTGTCACCACGTCTGATATTAAATGAAGTATTAATTTTATCTCAGAATAAAAATAGAAAACACTTATGCAGTACTTGCTGCGTGGCCTGCCTTTTAACTCATGCCATCGCCACAGCAGCCCCAAGAGGTAATGTCTACAAGGTTGCAACTTAATGACGGCAATAGAGGTGCAAAGATACTGAATAACCTGCCCAAGGTCACTGAACTTGGAGGTCTCAGAGCTGTCAGGCTCTCTACACGACAGAGTGTACAGTCATAGATCACTTTAACAATAGACATGTGCTCTGAGAAATGTGTCATGAGGTGGCTTGGTCATCGTGGGATCATAGAGAAACTGGACAAACCAGCCAGCACATCAGCAGGTGATGTTCCGGTGTAGGACCCCGTCATCCATGCAGCATATCACTGATCACATTGCTGTTAACCTACACTGCTATGCGGTTAGCATCTGGGGGTCATAACTAGGAACTCTTGCCAATAGAAAATGCAAAAGCTTGTTTTAAATGTTCTTGGGTCAATATTTTCCCCAAACTTTCTAGCATTAGACATTTATATGGCATATGGTACAGCTGTGTGAGTGCAGCCGAGCGTAACTGTTTACTGCATATCAAAACCATTTACTTCATCTATAAACTTTGAGATGCAAAATGTGATCTTAGGAGTTCTTCCAGGTTATACATGGATGTCTAGTATAGCAATTGGGTTGACTTTTTATTCATTCACCAAAAAGCTGTGAATGGCTCTCACGTATCTGGGACCATCCCAGGAGTAGGGCTTTGTGTATTTTTGGAAAATAAAGTGCTGACAAAATGGATCTGTTAGAAGCAAGTCTGAAATATGATTTGAAATCTTTAAATTTCTCCTTGGTGAAATACCACCATTTATTCTGGGCTTGCTTATTAGCTTGTACTTTTCCCACCTAAAAAAATAATTGTTACTCTGCTTTCAACACCAGATGCCTCATATCTGTTATCACTGTAGGAAGTTTGAAGACATAAATTTTAGGCTATATAGCCTGAACCAATTCTCTATAAATAAATAGATATGGAATGTACCTAGAAATGATTTGTTTTCTTCTAAATCATAATGATTGATGCGTAACAATTGTGCCTATTAATTGGCTAATATAGTATTTCATTTTGCTTTAATTTCTAGCACCATTTTGCTTCTCCCTTTACAAAGACATCATCAACATGCCTGCTGGACCTGTAATTTGGGCATTCTTGAAACCAATGTTGTTGGGAAAGATTTTATATGCACCATATAACCCAGCTACAAAGGCCATTATGGAAAAGGTTTGGCTGACAAACTCAATGTTTCTATGTGGTGTACTGTTTCTGTTCTGGAGTAGCCAACTTCTAAATTTATTTTAGGGGATTCTGACTCATGTCTTCTCTACCATCATCATTGCCTTTGGAGTTTGAAAACTTTCCTTTGGCCCTAGGTAGTTGTGAATGGGGTAGGGTAAAGGTAATGCCAAGTGGGAGCTTCTGGTGAAATCAACCATCTTGACACTTGGGAACGAAATTAGGTACAGCTAGACCCTAGACTTTTTAGTGTATCTAAGAAAGCCAAAAAGTTTTCAATTAATGTCAAATGTTCAAAGTATATATAAAAATCACACTAAAAAATGTGTGATTGTTTAACTCATTCAAATAAAAATTAGTTCTTAAAATATAGATTATTGACTTCATAATTGGTTGTATGATTTAATATTTCTTAACTATATCAAAGATATATATTGAGAAAAACAATGTCATTAGGACCCGTACTTAGCATTTTACTGTAATTACTTCCCCTCACTTTTCAGTTGGCTTTAAGGGTAGACATGGTGTTCAGTGGTAGAGTGCTTGGCTGAGATGCAAAGGGCTCTGGGCTCAATGCACAACACTAAAAAGAAAAGAAAATACCAGTAAGCTTGGCTTGAAGACAGCCATGTAGAGCACAGCCGTAGCCCCAGTGTCTTAGAGAGTGAGACAGGAGGCTTTGGAGGTTGAGGCCCTCTCTCTCTCTCTCTCTCTCTCTCTCTCTCTCTCTCTAAAAAAAATAGCTTCAAATATTTGAATTATACGCCCACTTTTCTAAAAGCTAAAGAGTGAAAGTGAAAAGAAAATCTGCCTTAGAGTTGCTTGGTCATTAAATTATGGGTGATGGGATTCTGACATTACTTTTGAGACTACGTAAAATGGACAGGAAGTTACCACTGAGTGTTGTTGCTTTGAGTGTTTGTGACTTAATACCTTACTCATCTTATGGGTGTATACGCCCCCGATTTCATGTAAATGATGTCACTCTCACTGGTCAAGCATAGATCCCCCTCACCCTTTTAATGTTTTTAAAGCTCTAGTCTCCAATCTTTCATGTGGTAAAAAGTCCTTTAACTCAATAGAGCTAGATAAATTCTTTCCTTTTTACAGATGTTAAAGAAATTTTTAATGGCATGAAATGCATTTATTTTATTCTTATATTCTCATATCTCATAATCAAATGCTTGTTAAAAGATTCATTTTATTTATGCATATGGTTTTGGGTTTGTGCTAATATAAACACTGGTCAACAAAACACATGTGCATGCATTTTGTGAAATTGGTATTTTATTTCAGTAAGGTTAATGTCTAGAACTGGAGGGTTTTAGGACATTTTGTCGCTCTGTTTTAATTTGTCTTATTGAAATAGGGTCTTGCTATGCAGCTCGTGCTATACTTGAGAGTTCAGGATCCTCCTGCCTCAGCCTCCCACGTGCTAGGTTTGTAGGGATGCACCGCCATGCTTGGCTGTGCTTCATTTGGATAGTTCTTTCCAGATTGGCTTCCTAAAAGGCTGTGGTGTACCTGTTCCCAGGAACAAGAAACAAGAGCATCTCTTACTTTGTCTTCTAACTTAGAAAATTTAATTGAATAAGAAAATCCTTCTTATGTCTGTGAACTCACTTTAGTAGTGATTTGAAGTTTAACATTGGTAGAAAAGAAAATTTGTAAGGACTCTGGCGAGGCTTCCATTTTTATTATAAATTCATGTTGGACATCAAGCAAGCCCTAAAATTTCCAGAATTTTTATAAATGATCTTGATCTTTGTAAGATATATCCCTTGAAACTTTTGAACACACAGGAAAGCTCTGACAATGGCTTTTCTTTTCTTTTTTTTTAACAATCTTTACCTTTTAATGCTATTTTTATATACCAAAAGTTGTATATTGTATTGAAATACATGAAAGATACTAATTGACCAGATCTCTCTTGTTTCTTTGTTTTTAAGTCCAATGTAACTCTGAGGCAGTTGGCAGAATTAAGAGAAAAATCTCAGGAGTGGATGGATAAGTCACCAATCTTCATGAATTCCTTCCACCTGCTAAACCAGACAATTCCAATGCTCCAGGTACTAGATCTTTCTGCCATTCACCTCCCTGGGAAATACAGTTCTTTGATATTTTAATCACCTTTATTATGTGAAGATTGTAACTTAGCATCCATTTTTAATAGATTAGGATAGCCTTCCTCCAGAGATAGCATCAGAAACAGAATAGCTGATTTCTCATTCATGTTTGTAGCTCCTCCCTTCCTTCTAGATCTTCCTGTCTCTCTACTACCTTAGAGGTGAGAATTCTTGCACAGCGATGTAACTATAAGTAGTGCTGTAATCACTACTTAATGACTTTAATTAGTATGGCATGGATATGCTCAAGCTATCTCTCTTTGAAATTATTCTGTGGTACTAATTGGTTTTAGAATTTCTGGAGTATTAATGTTCTAGAAAGCATTCAACGTCAAGGGTTCTTTAGTTGATGCATGTGGCATAAATTGCGCACAGGTGCTGTCATAATGAATCAAAAACCACACCTAGAAAAAATGTTCTAATAAATTGGTCCCTTCTAAATTTAGTCCTCACTCAGCCACTCGTGATGATCATGCCAGTATAGTTAAAGGTTTGATGGTGCAACTCTGTGCACATCAGTTTGAAAAGTATGATTTGCGATTCCTGCCAAAAAAGATGCAGGCTTTTCTGAAAATACTTATAACAGTTTAGGGAAGTGGTCCAATCACAAACAGAGCTTTTGACAACTGAAGAGCAAGCAGCAGAGCTAACCTGTTATCAGCTGGAGAAAAGAATGTCAGGAATGATAGTAATGGTAGTACTCAGGAGAAAGTGGTTTGCATTGAAAAGAGATGACCCCCATAAAACCCAAGAATATTTTGGAAATATATATCCAAATATTCTGTCCCAGACACTGTTACACTGTCTCTGGAGGGAAGGTATGTATATATTTGGCTATAAATATTTCTAAAATATTCTTGGTTTGCAATATATATAATATATATAACACTTATATATACTATGTATTATACATATGTTATATATTATATATAATGTATTGTATATGTGTATTATATATGACATGTAGTATATACAATGCATGTGTTATATGCATACATACATATGCATATACATATTGCCTGTTTTTATCACCATGCAAATAAATTAAAACCAGGATGACTTATTTGTTTCATTTAAGTTTTCAGGAAAATTGTACCTAGAAACTGCTTTCTTCAGTTTGTTTTGACTAACAGTGAGTGCATAGATAGTTACATTTCTAGTGTGAATTAGAAAATAAATATAAATATATAAATCAATATTTTAATAAGTACAGGATGAAGGGTATTTTCCATCAAATGTCCCCCACAATGTACTGTTCAGTTTAACTATTCTAAGCTAAAGAATACTCACCTGTAGTCGATCTTTTCTCGTGAGTCTCATATAACAAAGTTTCTTGAATAGAATTTTATTGCCCTATGTATTCTCCTAAATGGAAGATTGCTCTTTTCTCCTAAAAACTTGTTAACTATGGAGAGGGGAAAAAAGTAGTCCACACACATTATTTTATTAGGAAAATTTTTTTTGTTGGCTAAAGTGCTGAATTACCAAAGGACATATGTTATACATAATAGTTCCAAAGTGCTGAATTTATTAGAACCTCCATGGCCATCTTCACAGTGAGACTATCAGATAACTGAAGCATCTTTACTCCAGAAAAGGATAAATTGCTACTCTCAGTTCTTGAGGAAAAACTCAGTTTTGTAAATTCACAGGGAGTTTGACATTAGAGGCATTAACAGATGACCTCTCATTGCGGTATAGTGCTTGCTCCACAGTGCTGAGGCTCTGGGCTCTGGGTTCAATCACTGGGGTGCACACACACACACACACACACACACACACACAAGATACAGGGAAATGGTAAGAATGATATTCTCTTTGATGTGTGTTAAAAATCTGCATAGTAAAAATCTGCACTGTAAAAGAGCTAGTGATGGTTTCAGGGTAGAAGCTATGTCTCTTAGATTGGAAAATAACAATAGAAGCTTTAATATTTTAAATAAATTATTACTTTAAACAATCAGTGTTTCAGTGGAGTGGAGGCTGGTTTTACTGATCTTTTCCCATGACCATATAGTTGTTCTTGTTCAATACAGAGCAGTACTATAATAACGGACACTGACTTTCCTGATGAGTCGTTTGTCCTCCACTTTAGAAAGACAACCTGGAGCCAGGAAGGAGGCACCTCACAGCTGGGGATGAGTAACTAGAATACCAAGCAGTTGTGAGTTCAAATGTCATGCAGACTTTGCAAACGTCAGCAGTTGCTTTTGTTGGTCTCAGGAGAATGAAATACACCCTGACCCACATTATTTATAGCATATGTTTAAAAGGAAGTAATTTATTAGCACTGAGAAAAATTCTGTTTCATTGAGTATAACTCTCTGAAGTTAAAAATAATTTTGGTTCCCTCTGGACACTTTTAGAAATCTGAGCAATTTGTGTGAAAAACAGACACTCATTCTTTCAAATCATTGTGTATGAACCCACAAGCAGGTACCTTAACAACGCCCGGTGGTGGCTGCTTTACTGTTCCAAGGTCGTGTGTAGAGTGGCAGTGATTAAACATGTTTTCTTCTCATACTGAAACTGGCTCTTATTATTAATTTTAGAATACTTTAAGGAATCCCTTTGTGCAAGTTTTTGTAAAGTTCTCTGTGGGACTCGATGCTGTTGAACTCCTGAAGCAGATTGACGACCTTGGTGAGTCCCATCACACGGTAGAATTTCATTCCCTGTACATCAGAATGGGGGAAGAGACCTAGTGCCCTGTACCCGTGAGAGAACTTGTCTTTTCTTCTGCATTTAGTTTTTTATTGGCTCCTGGAAGAAAAGTGGGAACCTAAACATGTCTACGATGTTTTCTGTTAATTAGGAGTAGTGGTATTGTAAACACTTCTTATCATCATTCATTTTAAAGATTCTGCAGCAAGACACATGGTACAAATGCAACTTTTACTTTCATCATGGGAGGGCAGAAGTAAGATAGCACATTTGACTTTTTTCCCTTCCTTGATAACTCAATGAGAAGTCAGTCCTCACAAGTGTTGGAAGGTGAGACCGTTTCTGGCAGCATTTAATATTTGATCTCCGCTGGCCTCAGCATCACCAGGATGTAACTGGGAAAGGCTATAAAGTTAACAAAGGCAAATGGGGAGACTCAAAAGAAAATAAGCCTAAATAAGTATTCAAGGTTGAATCTTCCTCTCAAAGTCATTTAAAAGGAAGAAGCTGCAGAGAATCAAAGGCAGCTGTCTGAACTTACATATTCCCTCTGCCAAGTCCCCACCTTCAACCTAAAGATGCAAGACATCTAATTCAGGCTGTGTCTCATTCACTGTTGCTATGCAACCACAAGGATGAAGAAGGGATTGAGAGCATCAGAATTTGGCAGCAGCAGAGCAAATACCCTCTTCCTCCCCAGCACCTCTGGGACACATATGACTTAGGTAGCAAGCCGGTAGGAAAGAATTATGTCTATATTTGCAGGTAGCCATATGATGTATAATTGTATGCATTTGATGATAGCCAAGCTAATTTGATTAAAGAGAGGTATTTGTTTTCCAAAAGTAAATGGTAAGTCACCATTTGATAAAAATATCAGGGATAACTATAAAGTTCTTAAATAAATTTTGTCATCCCTAACTTTTAAAATAGGAGATGAGGCTTACTTAGAATTTAAAATAGGTTAAAATAAGTACAACAGTAAGCATAATACATTTGAAGGCCTGAGTTTGATGCTCAAATCTGATTGCAAATATGCAGACACATGTGCATACATACATGCATAATACATACACACACAAACACACATATGTTTGTCAATGAGACTTGTATTATACTTACATAGGTATGAGATTGTACAGTTAGACCTGGGAGCTGTTACTGCCTCTCCAAAGCTTTTCCTTGAGTTCATGGACCAACAAGTCTAGAGACTCCTTTTTCGTTATGTCGACTCCCAGTATCCGCTGGAGGCCACAGTGTTCAACAGCAGTATAACTCTTCCTCGTCAGCAGTTCCGTCATGTAAAGGCTTTTACTTTTAAATGTATTTAGGAAGCTTCCCTCTGTGAGGAACAAGGTAAGGAACGTGTTTAGAAAGGATTTATGACAGTTGCAGCTCAGACTTCATGGTGAGCAAATTAATAAAAACTTAATTGGTCAAATGATTTGTTAACTCGTGATTTCATATTTACCCTTGGTCCCTACTGCTTTCCTCACAAGGAATCCTCCAACTGCAGAATAATTAAACACTCTTTCTTCTGGAGTAATTACTTAATATTAAATCTTGATCTTTTTGTCTGGGTTAATTTAGACACGAATAGAGATGAGTCACATAAGACTTTCTTGTTTATTTACGGTGGTGGTACCAGAAATGAAATCCCAGACTTTGTGCGTGCAAGGCAAGTGCTATATCACTGAACTCTGCCCCCAAAATTGTCTATTGATAATATAAGAAAGTGGCAAGTATCTAATATAGACCACCATCTTTCTTAGATTTTCGATATTGCGGCTTTTATTTTATGTGGCTATCTGTATGCCTCTGTGAGGGTACTAGTGCAGGTACCCATGTTGTCCAGGTGTCAGACGCCCTGGAGCTGGAGTTGCAGGTGGCTCTGAGCTACGCAATGTGGGTTCTGGAAACTGAACTTTGGTTTGCAAGTGCTTTTAACTGCCGAATCATCTCTCCGGCCCTTCTGTTGTCCAGCTTATACTCTGCACAGACTTTTTTGTTGTTTAAAATTCTTAAACATTTTTTGTCATAAGGAAGCATTTTTGTTTAGTTTATTTAAAACAGTGATAGTTAGCACATAGTTTATTTCCTACATGATATATTTACTTTTTCTATGTGTGTAGTATTTGCATATAACATGTTCGTGTGTGTACATACATATGGAGATCAAAAATAACTCTCCCTCTCCGTCCTTTTTT
>LOEQ01001854.1:120524-187974 GCA_001685075.1 Bramus lutescens
TGGACACAGGGTCTCTCACTGAACCTGGAGCTTGTCAATTCAGCTAGACTGTCTGGCCAGCAGGCCTCAGGGTGTTACCTGTTTCTGTCTCTACCCCAGCCCCTGCCAATGCAGGCACTGCCATGCCTGGCTTTTACACGGGTGCTGAGCATTCAAACTCAGTGTCCCTCTGCTTGCCTGCTAAGTACTTTGCCTACTGTTCCAGCTCCCCAGCCACTGTCTGTATAATTCTTCAGGATGTGCTCATTCTTAGTCCTTTGTTATTTAAATCGTAGTAGAATATACTTCTGCACTATCTTGCATCTCTTTGAGCCTGGTTGACTGTATTTGTAACTAGCTTAACATTCTCCTCAAGAAATTTCTGCAGAACTGGCAACATTTTTGTCAGCATAGAATGCTAGATATTTTCAAAGAAAATTCTACAGTGCTACCTGATCGTTTCAATTTAGTTTAATGGGTACCATTTGCAATAAATAAATAAATGCCCCCAATATTTTGTTACTACTTCTGGAATAAAGATAATAATCTCTCTTACTCTTTGCTTCTTTAGATGTTCTCAGGCTGAAACTGGAGAACAACATTGACATCATTGACCAGCTTAACACACTGTCTTCCTTGACAGTGAACATTTCCTCCTGTGTGCTGTATGACCGCATTCAGGCAGCACACACTGTGCAGGAAATGGAGACGGTGGCTGAAAAGCTCTACAAAAGTAACGAACTTTTCGGAAGTAAGTGTTGTCCCGCTGGATTAGACAGTCTCTCTGTACTATAATGGGCGACATTCTTTTCTAACCTCTTTCATCCAGAACTCAGAAGAGTGTAGCCTGAGGATTGGCGCCCTTTCTGATGTCAGTATAAATGAGAACCCTTCATTTAGTCAGTCCACTACACTGTCAAAGTACAAGAAACCTTCAACAAATATCTTATCTCACTATAGAAAAATTAAGAATGGAAAGCATTGCATTTAAGGGTGAAGTTTAGCCTAGCTTCATTATCAGTCAAGGTTATCTATTTAAGAGGATTTTTTTTTGTCATTTAAGTAACTGGTTTACAGTGATATATTTAATCTTTCACTTTCTTTGTGACTATATTCTTAACTCCAGCTTTGAACCCTTGGGGCTGACACCTCTTAGGAACCATCCTCCTAAACCAAGAGCCTGAATCCACCATCCTGTTACTCACTCAGTAGTCTGGCTGCTCCCTAGTATGCCCTCTGATCAGCGAGCGACACTGCCCATGGCGTAACTCTTGTGCTGTTGTTGCTGGTTTATTTTTAGGTGTCATTTTTAAGCTTCCATCTAACAGAAGCTCATATAGAGGCTACAACTCTGAAAATGTCTCTCTTCCTCCTATCGTAAAATACACCATCCGCATGAGTCTGAAGACTGCACAGACCACGAGGAGCATCAGAACCAAGATCTGGGCCCCGGGGCCACACAATTCTCCATCGCATAACCAGATCTATGGCCGGGCTTTCATTTATTTGCAGGATAGTATTGAAAGAGCGATCATTGAATTGCAAACAGGAAGGAACTCCCAGGAAGTTGCCGTCCAGGTTCAAGCGGTTCCCTATCCCTGTTTCATGAAAGATAAGTAAGTGAGAGGACCTGCATGCCTTACTAGAGGTCAAACCCACTTTGAGGACTACTCCCTTATGCCTTGAAATATCAAACAGAGGGAAGACATTTACTGAGCCTTTGCCATATGTTTAGAACCTAAAACAGAGCATCCCTGGATGTTTCTTTAAGGGATATTTTTTGCATCCTGTGGGAGAATAAGATCAAAATGCCTTGTATATAAATCTAAACTCTCTGTTACACATGAAATTCTTTCCCATGTTATTTCATTTGTTGCTCCTCCATCCCTATTCAGTTAAATAGAAGCAGTATCATTGCCCAAAGTTTTCAGATAAAAATGATACGCAAGAGCCTGAGTCACTTGACTAAGACCTATGGCTGATCTGATGCCATCTGATGATGGTACCCACATTTTCTCAGTACTCGACCAGACCTAAAAACACATTTGGAAGAAACATTACAAGAGCACTTTTATTAACAAATAGAAGCCCTTAACAATTCTACAGCCAGAAACTGTAACAGAAATGGACCTGGTCCAAGATAAAACTCATTTAACAAATGTTCTATTATAAACATCTGCCCCAGGAAAGAAATTATATATTTCCGTTCCCCCTGAAAAGCATACTTCTCAGTAGCAATGCATTTCTGCACACTAAAGTGTTAGCAAGTGCTAGTGACCTCATGGTCCATTAATAATTTGTATTTTCATGAGTGTCTAAGAATGGTCTTGGGACCTTCCTCTAAAGAAAGACTTTGGTCAGCCCGAGATGTAAAACAGATTAAAGCAGAAGCTCACTGTGAAGGGCTGCCTTTGTGTCTCCCATTGAAAGGCTGTGATTTTCAGAACCGTGGTCTCCTGGGTACCACCACCATCAGCATCTGGGAAGGTATTCACAAGCACTTTCCTGATCTTTCCATTAAAATAAATGAGTAAGTTTCAGGTTGGGACCATGACTCTGTTTTATAAGGTTGAGGGGTGTTTCTGCTATACGGCCAATGTGAGGCCACGCCAAATAAGATCTTTTAGGCATTATAACTGGCAACTCAGGGATACATGTAAGGCTGGTGGGCTTTCAAGGTCCCTCGACTTCAATTTATTGCCAAAAAAGGCATTTCTATACTATCTATGAAACATCTTCGAAAAATCCAAGTTCTTTGTATTTTAAATTAAATTTTCTAGATTTTGTGTTATTTAATTTGGGGAAATTTAGTTTAACAATATTTATGAACTTCCTTAAAAGTTAATATTTCCCAGCTCATAAATAGCGGAGCCGTGTTAATATTTATTCTGAGCTCCCTAATGCAAATGTAATCTCCACACGTACAGGTGTGGGCTTCTTGCACCTGTAGCCTGCAGGCCAGCATTTATTTTGATGCCTGGATCCTCTGTTTTGCTCCCCAGCTTCCTCACCAGCGTCTCCTACTCCCTTCCGATTGTGCTCATGGTCGCCTGGGTTGTGTTTATAGCTGCCTTTGTTAAAAAGCTTGTTTATGAGAAGGACCTTCGGCTCCATGAGGTATGTTAAGAATCTTCTCTTGTTGTGAATAGGTCCTAGTCATAGAACAGCTAATTACTATGACTTTCATGCCTATCCAGACTCGGTCAGCATAGCCCACACCTTGCAAATTAAAGAGAAAGACAAACATTTTACAAATCACAAAAAGTGACAAAAAAATTTGATGAGTATTTCTGAGAAGACAAAATCAGAATAATATTGAATAAAATATGAATATAATTATGATTTTCACAGTAATATTTTCCAGAGTAATTACCTATAGGATGCAGACTGTGACAAAGATTATCAATTTAGATCCTGATACTATCAAGGCAGAAAGATTGCTGACATGATAACCAAGCAAGCTCCTTTTAGGTACAGATACAGACATGGATACTGGCATGAAGTTTATTTTGCTTTTCTAAAACAAATTCCCTTTTCAGTATACTTTGTCTCTTGCAATTATCTTTCAGTTGCAATTTGCTACAAGTTTCATGAACTGATTTAAGCCTGGCTGTCTTCCAGACTGTATGTCATGGTTTCCAAATAACAGTCGGAAAGTTTGAATTCACACTTCAAACCTTAATTGGGTTGCTTGGTCTTTTCTGCCTTGTATGTCTCTGGTTCCCAGTCCTTAAAAGTAGGTCTTTAAAGATTAAAGGACAACTTTGAAATAGAAAACTGTAGTAGACACTGAGCTATATTCTACTTCAAAACAGATACCTGCCTTAAATATGTTACTCATGATAGAAACAACAAGCACAATTGTGCATGTGTGTCTATACATACACTTGTGGGTTTATGTGCACACGTATGTATATTTCACACTCATCACTTTGTTTTGTGTTAGAACATGATGCTGTTTGAATGCAGCTGTGTATGTCACCCAAAATATCAGAGCACAATGTGGTCCTTTTTTTAGTAGAAGAAATGAAAGACATGTTTTTAACAGTGAACCATTTCTGTGTGCTAACTCAATGTCTTCACTTAGTAGGCATCCACCTTCAAGGTTTATAGGGTCTGAGTTATATAGTGAAAATATGAACTTGGAATCAGAGCTTGAGGCTTTGAGACATTGGGTTCTGCTAATCATGTTTGCTTGAGCTTAGTCCCTAAACTCAGTATCTCTTTTTTCTAGTCTTCACTTAGCACAGTATTGTATGATGGAGATGGAGATGGCTCATAACAGAGGTGTTCGATTAACTGCATTATCTTTATCGCAGATATCAGTTCTTTTTTTTAAAAGCCTCTGAAATTAGGATGCATTTGACACAGTGGCATGAGTTATTCAGCAGTAATTTTTTTTGTTGGCATGCAAATTAATGTCACATCTTAAAAACAATGAGCTCCTAAACTCAAAGGAATACAGTAGAGCTGTGGAGTAAGTTTGCAGGAGGTGTGGCATGAGTGGCAGGTCCCCAAGGACACCAGCTTGGCCTCTCCACTGCCCTTAGTTCACAGCTATCTCCTTCTCAGAGAGGAGAAGGCTATGTGTGTCCAGGAAGAGGGAGGGACCTGGGGAAGACTAGGAACCTAGTTAATCACTAGCATGAGTGTCTTGACCTCCATCCAACCCTTTGCTAAATCATAGGTGCTTTCCTTCAGTGATGCAGGCTTTTAGGACATTTCCAGAATGATGATGGTCAATCTCTTTGGTTACCAGAAACTTGAAATTGCTTTTTGATGACATAATTTTATACTCAGTTAAAGCATAAAAAGTGCCCATATCCTACTTCTTTTTCATTCAGATTAAAACACAAAGGTTAAAAAAATTTACTTCTTCCTTTTTATAACTAGTTTTAATTTGGGGCAAAAAAAAACCCTAATTGACTGTATCTCAATGAAGTCATTAATATTTGACCCTGTTGCAATATACTACTAAGAAGTCTCTTTACCTTTGAAAGCATACAAATATTAATAACCAATAAGCCTATTTTTGAAATTAAGCCTTAAAACACTTTTTAAATGCCCTTCATGAGTTTCGTTCTACATTCTGTGCTTTTAACTATTAAAATATTATAGCTCTAAAATGTTGATGTTTTTATAACAGAAAAAAATCTTATTTTTAAATGTGTTATGAGCTAGTTTCCACTAGTTGATCTAAGACTCTATATGGTTTCGTAACACACATAATTCCTTACTAGCAGGAGTTTGGAGCATACCTAATAATAACCACACCATCATTTTTAATCTTATAAAACTCTTAAAAATTAATATAATTTTTGTTAAGAAAATTAATTATAAAAATTAAAATAAAGGATGTTATTATTCCTAATGACTTAGTGTTTGGCCTACTGTTGAACTGGATAACACTGCTGTCAAGCAAATATATGAATATTTGTGGCTTCTCTTCCTAAATCATTGTTTGCCTCTGAACAGAAGCCTCTTAGAAATGTGGCAACATGTTCATGCAAATTCTTCTGGAACCTCTTTCTTAGTGACAGCTGTAAACTAGGCCAGCTTGGACCACTGTGTACCAAGGCTTTTCTGGTTATCAGTTATTGACGAATTGCTCTGGCAGGTTAGGGAGGCTTGGGACAAGTGACTCTTTGATTACAAAGCAGGCACCTGACATCTGCCACTTTGAGGAGGAACCAATAGCATCAAGAAAGCGCAGCAAGTCATTCTCTTTGGGCTGTCTTCCGTGCACAACTTCAGTGGTCTTTGTCACCACAGAGTGGGCACAACTCACAATGATTTATAGATGACCTGTCTCTCAGAGCTCTTCCTCATTATGAGTACAGCTGTCCTCATGGCGTAAAAGCCTGGACTTCTGCACTGAACTTTCATGTTTGATTGTGAATACTTCAGGGAGAACCCAGCTCAGCCTGTTTCAGTGGAAACTGAAATAACCAAACTCAAAGTTTTACCAGCTCTTGGCAATAGAATTTATGTCTCGAGTTTAAAAGTCTCCTAATTACTGTGATAAGCACCTTAATTGTTAATTGTGAGGCCTGCCAAATTGTCATTTAATAAATCTACGGATGGAAAGGGTTCTAGATGCACGAAGACTTTAAACTAGAGTTGCTGGTCACCAGGGGAGAAAATTATGTTTAAACACATAACGTATGCTTTATTTTGTGGTTGTGATGTAGCCTAGATGTGTGATAGTCACCTTAAATAATATATCGGCATTGTTTATTACTCATGTGCACTTCAGTTGGAGAGAGTTTGTGGCTTTTTTTATAGGCCAAATAAGATTAAATAGTTTAGTGATATATGTGTGCCAGTTGCTTATGCTCAAGCATCCGTAAGCAATTAAATCTTAAATGCAAATAATACCCGAGGATGGATAAAAAGAGTTTGCATGTCAGAATCACATGGGGATTGATGAGTATTTCTGAGATGCAGCCATCAAAAATGACACAATAATTTTCTTTAACTGAGTGAGGAATATGGGATGAATTTCCAGAGCAAAATCATTGAGTTTTGCCTCTTAAAACAAATCATGTTGTAATTTTGTTTTCAATAAAGACAAGACTTGCAACTATGGGAAACTTTCCGTGGTGAATCTCTGCTCTATATAGTTTCTTCACTTTGACCCCCCCTTCTATTCCCATGGAAACATAGATGGAGTCTTCATTGTAGGAGGGCTGGGGCCATGCAGGAGCACTAGAAGAAGGTGCAAGGGAGGACAAAGTTAAGAGGAGAAGTCGCCAACGTTTTCTCAGTGGTGATTAGCTTAAGGCCCACTGCTTAGACTGTTGGCAGGCAGGTAGCTGTCTCCATGGTAACAAGAACAAGCAGAGGTATCAAATATGATAAGCTGGAAAAAAACAGTAAGCAAAATGTGCTACATTTGGCTTGTAGAATAAAATACTTAGTATAATAGTATTATTGTTGCTGTTGTTGTTTTCCTAGACAGGATAAGGAGAGAGACATTAAAAATTATTTATTCTCTAGAATACTGAACTATATAGCTGTTAGTGAAGCATTTCTTTTATTATTTTAAAAATGGAACATTAACTTCATAAGCATAATCTTAATCATAAATTTTCAAATATGGAAAGTGGAATATCTAGGTTCCCTAAGTGTCCCACTTGTACCAATTTTAAGACAACTGGAGATGAAGGGGGTTGTGGTCATCAGATTCTTTTGCATTTTTTCAAGAATAGCCATGATACTGTGATGAAATGTTTTGGCCCTGAGGATATCACTGAGTCAGAATAAAAGTATTGGCTGAGAAACTGACCTATAGTATCTCAGATACCTGAGTCCACTGTGGGTGTATGAAAACCTTTTGGTAAAATAAGAGGCCAAGACTGACACAGACAAGCCACTGATGTTAGTGATGATGAGGTCATCACAAAAGGCAGAAGGTCATGCTCCAAATTGCCGTATTTTGAATAATAATCCACATCTATTCATTTTGTTCATGTTGTAAAAATCATAAGGGAGATACTAGAAATATGGTGTCCTATTCTAAATCTCATTAATCTAGAGAAGTTAGCTAGATAGTTTCAAAGCTAGATGTGCATTCAGGTGTGTGTGTGTGTGTGTGTGTGTGAGAGAGAGAGAGAGAGAGAGAGAGAGAGAGAGAGATATGGGTGTGATGGGTGTGTATGTATGTGTGTGAATGTGCATGTGTGTGTGATGGGTATGTATGTATGTGTGTGAATGTTCATTTGTGTGTGAGAGAGATGGGTGTGAGGGGTGTGTAGGTATGTGAGGGAATGTGCATGTGTGTGTGTGATGGGTGTGTATGCATGTGTGTGAATGTGCATGTGTGTGTGTGATGGGTGTGCATGTATGTGTGTGAATGTGCATGTATATGTGTGATGGGTGTGTATGTATGTGTGTTAATGTGCATGCGTGTGTGAAGGGTGTGTATGTATGTGTGTGAATGTGTATGTGTGTGTGATGGGTGTGTATGTATGTGTGTGAATGTGCATGTGTGTGATTGGTGTGTATGTATGTGTGTGAATGTGCATGTTTGTGTGTGAGAGAGATGGATGTTATGGGTGTGTACGTATGTGTGTGAATGTGCATGTATGTGTGTGTGATGGGTGTGTATGCATGTGTGTGAATGTGCATTTGTGTGTGTGTGTGTGTGTTGCTAGGGATTGAACTCAGAACCTCTACAGCGAAGCAGAAGTTCTATACTAAATTATTTATCTATGTTCTGAATTAGAGAGAAAAAAATGGACATAGATAAAGTCAGAGGCAGAGAGACAAAGCCGGCATGTTTGTACCATTGTACATGTATTTGAAATCAGAAGACAACTTTTAGGAGTCTGTGTTTTTTGTCTTCATCTAAGATCTGATATTGAATCCAGGTCATCAAGTCTGCAATGAAGAGCCTCTATCCTGTGTTATCACACTGGTCATAGAAATGTATGTTTTTATTCACAAGAAAGTTATTCTCCAACAGAAGCATTATCTTTGTTGGGGTGCCACACTGAGAACTTAAAATCCAAGAGGATCTAGTACAAAGCCTTAGCAATCAGAAAGAATTCACATACAATGTTCAAATGTTTATTTTCACATATGAAGAGACTCTTGAACATTTTGTCACCATGCAGAAGTAATTGCCACTTAGGAATTCGTCAGCCAAAGAAGCACCTAACTCTCCCTTCTTCTTCTAGTACATGAAGATGATGGGCGTGAACTCCTGCAGCCATTTCTTTGCCTGGCTTATAGAAAGTGTTGGATTTTTACTAGTTACTATTGTGATCCTCATCGTTATACTCAAGTTTGGCAATATACTTCCTAAAACAAATGGCTTCATTTTGTTCCTGTACTTTTCGGACTACAGCTTCTCAGTGATTGCCATGAGCTATCTCATCAGTGTTTTTTTCAATAACACCAACATTGCAGCTCTCATTGGAAGCCTCATCTACGTCATTGCCTTTTTCCCATTTATTGTTCTGGTTACAGTTGAGGATGAGTTGAGCTATGTTATAAAAGTATTCATGGTAAGTTAACTGTTGAAATGAGCCCTTGTGTGATATAAATGCCTCCCTCCCTTAGTTCGTGAAAAGAATTTCAAATCAAAAGTTCACTTACATAATTAAAAATTAAGTGATAGAAAAATTAACTTAACCCTTCTAAAGATAGCTTTCTAATTGCTGTCTGCTCTGAAAGGAAACATTTCTTCCCACAGACTCTAAAACAATTAGTGATGCTGATAAGCTATAGTTCTTGACCAATTAAAGTATTACCTGCCATGTTTTAGCGATCACCAGAATTCTGACTTCTCTGGTTCAGATCCTTAAACATCTCAGTTTCTCTCATGCTAGAACTATTCTCATGCATGAAAAGTACTTCTGGTTTTCATGAGTAACACATAACCTAAAGGAATAGTGATGGGTACATTGACAGCATGTACTCAAGTTTGAATCTTTTCTTCTGCTTTTCCTAATTCAGAAACACAAAATTGAAGAATAATATGACTGAATTTAAAATCCAGAAAGCAGAGGGCACTTCCCCTCATATTAAGGCTTTACTGCTCATAGACATAGATTTGATGAATAACTTTAATTCAACATTGACTGCTCTAAAACTTAAAAATATAATTTGTAGTGATTATCAATATCCAACCAATAAATATTTTAATGTAGTCTCATTCATAATTCTATCACCTGAAATAAATTTAGAAGCAGTTTCTGGCCCTGATGTCAGTTAATTTGAATCTTCACACTCTATTACTCTGTCATTTTCTATCTTACAAATTTCTGAGCAATATTTGATAAGCTTCAACACATATTTTAGATCCTTAAAAAAGCATTCTCCAAGTTCATTGCCTCTCTCTTTTTCTCTCTGTCTCTCTGTTCTCTCTAGTCTTTCATCTGTCTCTCTTGCTCTCTCATTGCAGTATTTTTGGTAAGGGATTTTAGTATTTTAAAATAGACTTAGAGGATGAGCTTCAAGCTTTTTCTATATATCTAACAGTTTAAGCATTTTGAGACCCTGTAGGTGAAATCTACTGGCACTGTCACCACTGTTCATTTTCTTCCCAGAGCCTTCTGTCCCCAACAGCGTTCAGCTATGCAAGTCAATATATTGCACGATATGAAGAACAAGGCGTGGGTAAGTTCGATTTCTTTAAAACTGGATTTTATCTCTGTGATATGTGTCAAAGAGGATTAAATAGCTGTGTTCAATTTCTAGGTCTTCAGTGGGAAAATATGTACAAGTCCCCTGTGCAGGACGATACCACCTCATTTGGCTGGCTGTGCTGTCTAATTCTAGCAGACTCTTTCATTTATTTCTTTATTGCCTGGTACGTCAGGAATGTCTTCCCAGGTAGGAACCTGCATTCCCTAGATGCATCCTTCTTCTGGCTTTCATCACTGTAAGTCAGCTAACACATATGCACCAATAGTTGGCTTCTCAAATACTCTTCAAAGCAGTATACTAAAACCTTAAAACTGTCCTGAGACAAAAAGCTGGTCTGGCACTTGGAAAAGGACTGTGGAATATGCAAAGGGACCCTGTGAGAACTCTGTGGAGTTTCAAAATGAGTTTAAACACTGGACTGTGGTGATGCTTGCTTGCATTAGTATGTGAGCAAAAATCATCCACTGCACACTTAAAATGAGTAAATCTATAATATAATTGTATTTCACTGACATGGGTTTTAAAAAGAGACGATCTTTTTGGCCTTGTTTTGTAAACTGAACTCAGTCTTTTAGTGTGTATAGTCTTGTCCAATGAAGTAGTTTCCTGAACCACTCATAGTGTTCCATCTCATTTCCTTCTTCCTCATGTATTCTCATTACAGGGACATACGGCATGGCAGCTCCGTGGTATTTTCCCATCCTTCCTTCCTATTGGAAAGAGCGATTTGGATGTGCAGAGGTGAAGCGTGAGAAAAGCAATGGCCTTATGTTTACCAACATCATGATGCAGAACACCAACCCTTCTGCCAATAAGACCAGTAAGTCAATAGCATGCATCATTATAAGAGAAACGACACCAAAAGCTGCATGGCTGGTGGTTTTAATTACATTTTTCTAAATGATAAAATTATCATCCCTTTTGTCATGCATGAGTATGTCTATGCATATGTGTTTACGCTCTTATGGGCATTGAATTGTGCCTTCTCCTGGGCTCATTAGCTCAGTTGGTTAGCATATGCTGCTAATTAAGTCAGGAACTAGATATCCCTTTGTGCTCCAGTTAGACTCACACAGAGAAATATTTTGTTCCTTGCCCACAGCCTGCATCCCTTACTCTAGCCATCTGCTACCAGTCATAGGAGTAACCAAGAAACAAAAATGGGTAATGTAGCATAACCCCCAGTTGATGCTGAGAAAAATAGAACAAAGCTCATGCCTCTTGGCATGAGGTGAGTGTTATTGTCTATCTGAAAAGATGCCCTCTGTAAGTGATGCGGTGGCGATGCCTAAAGAAGGTATAGATAGGAAAATTAGCTGGATTCTGTCAGCCACAGATCCGCGGAAATGCTGTTACTGTAAAACCACAACTTGCAAACATTTATTTCATAAAATGATGCCATCATTCCCAATCAGAGAGCAAACCTTCTGCCTTCTGGGTTGTCTTTGAATATTTAAGATCTGTTTTTTTTTAACAAACTGTAAAATTATAATACTGTGAGAACTGCTTTTTCCAACAGAGAATATACTAAACCCTAGAGAATGTGGTTTCGTACTCTTGCTCATTCTATAAGCAGGTCAGAAGGAAGCTAGAGAATATAATAAATCAGTTGCTTCTGGCCTTTTTAAATTTAAAGATTATATTTGCATAATCTCCTATTTTTAAAGGAAAGTCTAACCCAGCTCCATTACTTACTGATGAGCTTTCAACTCTCCTCTTGGCTTCCCTCCAGGTCCTGACTGTGCATTTCCCTCCAACATTGAACCTGAACCTAAAGATCTCCAAATTGGAGTTGCCCTTCATGGGGTCACAAAGATGTATGGCTCAAAGACGGCTGTTCAAAACCTCAATCTGAACTTTTACGAAGGGCACATTACATCATTGCTGGGGCCAAATGGAGCTGGAAAAACCACAACCATGTATGTTATTTTTCAAGTAAATGTCAAAGAAGGATATTATTAATGATAGCTTTTTATAAAATGAGATCCTGAACTAAGAAGAAAGTAGAGCTATTCCGTCTTCCAGATGGATCAACTTTTCCTTGGTAGAATGCAATATAAACCAGAGGCTCCAAACTGTGAGCTCCAAGGCCATCTTAGGCCACTGAAATAAGCTTATTTGTGTGACTTAGTGCTGGCCCATCCCGTGTACCTTAAAAATTATTAATTCAGTGCAAATTCCAAATAACAGTAAGCTTTCTTACCATGTCTTAGATCAGTGGTTCTCAGCCTTCTTGATGTTGCGACCCTTTAATACAGTTTCTCATGTTGTGGGGACCCCAACCATAAGATTGTTTCCTTGTTACTTTACAACTGTAATTTTGTTGCTGTTATGAATTATGACGCAAATATCTGAAATTTAGAATATCTGATCTGTGATCTCCCAAAGAGGGTCAAGACTTAGGGTTCTAAGTGTGTGCATATTGAGATAGGGGCTGTAGGTGGAGGTTCATTAGTGTTGTTCTGTTTGGCATGCCTGTGTTCTCTGGTTGATCCCTTGTCTCAGATCCACACTGCTATATCTGTCAGTCTGTCTCTTTTATTTGTATTTCTCTCCAGGCCAGGTTTAAGTCTGAGCTTGCACACCCTAGTATGGACACACCACCCCATCTTCACTATCACAGGAAGCATTTGCCTTGATTCATAAAGAAATTTAAATCAACATCTCACACAGGTCAAGGTCAGGAAGAGCACATGGACTGTTATTTCTCTCTACTGACCATCCTGTATCAAGCTAGAGGGAGGACTGGGATCCCGTTTGCGTGTTTGCTTCCAGGGCTCCACCTTCAAATTCTCACTGTCAGTGCTAAGCCATCACTGGATTTTAGCCCTTAAGGAAATGCCTCGCTTTCCCAAGGAAAGCTCTACATTCTATTTTCAGTCATCTTGAGCCAGTCCAGCAATTTCTCAACTGCTGACATCAATGTTTCTTTCTAAATAACTGGAGACAAGTGAAGGTTCTGATTAGAGTAAAACATGCAGCCTCTTATTAGTATGACTTGTTAAAAGCCAAGGTTGGCTTTCTGGAACACAACACTTAGAACGAATACTTCTAAAGCATATTTTCCCAAAGGGAAATAAGAGGCAGGGGAGAAAAGAGATAGCAAAGGTGTTGGAAGAGACTAATTTTGGCTGAGAATGCCATATTTTATTGATCTAGATACACACACACACACACATGCACACACACACATACACACACATATATATAAAGGTGTGTTGTCTGTGTTTCAATGGATGTTATGAGGAATTGCTATTATCCTGATTCATTATTTAGTACTATGAGAGACAGGAGAGAACTCTAGAGCTCCTGGGGATTTTGTTACAGTGAAGGGAGGAGATGAGTACTAAGTAACTGCCCAACTGACTCAGCACTTGAAAGGTGTTGAGCATTTTCTCAGTGAAACACTTTGGCCATAATACAGAGAATGTGACTGAAGAGTGTAGGGTTATTTCATGAGCAAGCATGTGGCAATGCCTTCTGCCCCCGGTGGTAGCACATGTCGGCAGTTAGGGGCCCAAGAGACCAAAAAGGTGTAAACACGGCTTCTGAAATACAGTTTTGGCTAAACTGTGTATGAGTTCATCACTCAATGAAAGAGGCAAGAAGATATGGTATCACGGTTAAGATCATAATTGGTCTGATGACCTTGTAAGACAATGGTTCTCAATGTTCCTAAGGCTGTGACCCTTTAAATACAGTTCCTCATGTTGTGGTGACCCCAATCATAAAATTATTTCGTTGCTACTTCAAAACTGTAATTTTGCTATTGTTATGGTTTCTAAAGTAAATATCTGATATGTGACCATACAGATTGAGAACCATGGTTATATGGTGTCTCATGAAGATGTAGCATCATCTGTTGGATTCTTAAGACAAGCTTGTGATTAAGTGATAGACTCTAGTCTGGAGACATGAACTGGAGGTTTGCCAGGCTATGAATAGGATCCCAAGGAAACACAGTATGTTCAAGGAGAGTGTGCTTTCAACTCAAAAGCATCCTCAGTTCCGGCGCTATTGCCACCACGACCATTATTTAGCGTTTACACAACACCCTAAATAACTAAAAGCTTAAAAGCCATTTTTAGTTTTTCACTCCCACTTAATTTCCTTTTGTTTCACAGCTTGCCTTCACTTAAAGAGATGCACTCCAGCATTTTTTCCTAACATCTGAGATATGTTTAGTTTTGCTATCTAGTTTGAATGGTTGGTCCATACCTAATTTATTCCATCTTCATTTCCAGCTCCATGCTGACTGGGCTGTTTGGTGCCTCAGCAGGTACTATTTTTGTATATGGGAAAGATATCAAGACAGACCTCAACACTGTTCGGAAGAACATGGGAGTTTGCATGCAGCATGATGTCTTGTTCAGTTACCTCACCACCAAGGAGCACCTCCTCTTATATGGCTCCATCAAAGTCCCTTACTGGACCAAAAAGCAGCTCCATGCGGAGGTTAAAAGGTGAGTTAAGCCACAAACAATGGAATGGCTTGCTTAACCTCTCCCAAAAATATTTACCCTTTTGGTCAAACTCTGGTGGTAATAACAATAGGAAATGTTCTCTTATGAACATTTGCTGTGCTTTCTATTTATGTGGTAACATACTTAGCATGTTATCATCTCCAGCTAATTATACACCCATTGTTCAACCCTTCCTCGGGGCCTCGTATGTGCCCTGATCCTTTGTTTCACTTCTGCATGGGGTACTACACCCTAAAGCCTTTTAACTAGACTTCCAGCTACTCCATCTCCCCATTTCATCTGTTCTTACTAAGGAACTGTCAGAGAGAGATTTCTCAGCTTTGTCGACTGCAAATCAGACAATGCCATTCCTGCATCATCTGAAGAGTCTTTTGCCACACTTAGCATAACGTTCCATAATATCATTAGCAAGACCTATTTTGCTACCAGACCCTGCATGACCTGTCCTCTGTCACATGTCTATTTCCTTTCACATTCTCTATTCACTCTGCTCTATGAACATAACCGTACTCACAGCCTTGACTATACACAACTGACTCCCTCAAGTCTTTCTCCTTGATCTTCACCAGCCTACCACACTCTTCCCGAGAGACATTTGACCTACTCTTGGCCAGGTGACCACTTTTTCTGTCTTTGCTCATCTCTCTTTTTCTGAGAGTGACTATTATATATACAGTCCTAAAACAGTCTATTCCAGGCACTCTTTCTCTTGTGTTTCCTATTTTATTAATTGTATGTTGATTACCACCTGGCATCTTATAAACTTTCTTGAGATTATGATTATCTAATGGATTTTCTTCACATTTTGGACACATGCGCTCATAATTTCTTTATGAACAAGCTTTTTTTGTCTGTTCATTGCTTTTCTCTAGGACTTATGACATAATCTACCACTAAAGAGCAAAGTGTTCTAAACATATGTCAAATGCATGAACTTATGCTTTTTCTTAGTAATCATTTTTATGGTGATAATATGCTGGTAAATGATAATAAACTATTTTCTGTTATCAGTGCTATATTGTACTGATCATTAAAGACATACTCATTGATTAGTTAACATAATAGCACCATTAATTGTTTTGAAGGACTTTAAAAGACACTGGACTGTATAGCCATCGCCATAAAAGAGTTGGAACATTGTCCGGAGGAATGAAGAGGAAATTGTCCATATCCATAGCTCTCATTGGTGGATCAAGGGTAGTGATTCTAGATGAACCATCCACTGGAGTTGACCCATGTTCTCGTCGAAGTATATGGGATGTCATTTCCAAGAACAAAACTGGTATGAGTATTTTTCAAAACTTCTCCACAGAACAATCTTAAGTTTACCTTCAGGGTTATGCTGAAATCAGTGAAAGCTTTTTCTGTGTATAATACAATACCTTCAAACTGTTGAGATGGGCTCTTTCTTTTCCTAAGATTTCTCGGTGAGATTTCTGGGTCAATTAGTTATTAACTATCTAGTACTCACTGTGAGTTGAACTTAGTGCTTTTGGGGATCATGTAGATTCAATGGAAGTTACAAAGTCTGCTTAGAGGAGCATGGGATCTAATTAGAAATAGCAAACATACACAAATGAAAATAAACTGAAAACAGACTAAGTGAGTGCTAACAGGGTGTGATGCAGAGAAGTAATCAGCCTGGAGTGGATCAATCAGAGAGGAATATTCAAAAAGTCTTTAAAATGTTGTGTTTTCATAGTGAAGGACGGAAAGAGAGGAAGAGTGAGAGAGAGCAGGAGAGGGGAAGGAAGTGCACACTGAAACAATGGACCAAAACCCTGACAAACGAGAAAGAGCTGCTGATGCATATAAATGACGGACATTAGCTCTAAAGCTTAATAAGGACCTGCTTGCTGCTAACCTATATATAGGAACCCTCCTGTAGATCTCACAGCAACCTTCTGAATTTTCCTTTGATTGCTATGGAGATTCACTCACCTCAGCTAATACCTCTCTTGCTCTCAGAAATCCCAGAATTTACTCTTGCTAATTCTGTCTCATGAAGTCTGTATCCTCATTTTTCACTCTATGATGTTCTCAACTGTGTTTTTAAGCCAGAACAATCATTCTGTCAACACACCACTTGGATGAGGCAGAGGTGTTGAGTGACCGCATTGCCTTCCTGGAACAGGGTGGGCTCCGATGCTGTGGATCACCATTTTACCTCAAGGAAGCTTTTGGGGATGGCTACCATCTCACACTCACTAAAAAGAAGGTCTGTAAGAGGGGAAGTGCACTGTCTCATGGGGTGATAAGTGTTTCTGGGAAGTGTAAACCAGTTCTCTCCAACTTGACTCATTGCTACAATTCAGCAATATATTCCCTTAGGTGGTTCTTAAATCTCAGCAAGTGCATTGCAGCTGGGGGGGGACAGTGACTTGTAAGTCCCCATGTGGAGTGAGGATGGCTAGGCGGACGGTGTGTGATCTGACTCAGGAGAGTCTGCTTAACTTTCCTTTGTGTCCCCAGAGTCCGAATCTTGACACAAGTACCATCTGTGACACGGCGGCAGTCACAACAATGATCCAGTCACACCTGCCGGAAGCCTACCTCAAGGAGGATATTGGGGGAGAGCTTGTGTACGTGCTCCCCCCATTTAGCACTAAGGTCTCGGGTGCTTATCTGTCACTCCTGAGAGCACTGGACAAGGGCATGGGTAAACTCAACATCGGCTGCTATGGCATTTCTGACACCACTGTCGAAGAGGTATGTGGCCAGCTCCTTACTGCTTGCTCCATTTCTTTCTTTATTATTTGTTATTTAAAGGGCTGGCAATAAAACCCAAGACAGGCAGCCGCTGTACCTCTGGACTTTATCTGTACCACATATCTGTGTATCTCTTTCTGTGTGTGTAGGTACGTGTAGGTGCGGGAGTTCACACCCAATCCTGTCCGCATGCTGACAGTTGTCACTGGACAGCCCTGAGAATCATTTCTTTGGAGCTGTCTACTTTGCTTTTCGAGACAAGGTCACTCATTGGCCTAGACCTCAGCAAATAATCTAGACTGGCTGTTCTGTGAACGTCAAAGATCCATCAGTATTCACCTTCTCGGTGCTGAGATTGCAACGGCACATTGTGAATCTGACTTCTGTGGGTTCTAGGGGTGGAAATCCAGCTTCCATCTACTGACTGAGCTGTCTCTCTACCTCCAGTCCCTCCACCACTACTTTATTTATTGGATGCTCATCTGACTTTCTCTGTCCTTACAGAAATATATGAAGGCTTTTTTCTAACTAAAGGGAAAGTATTTCTAAACATATGTCATAAAAAGTTAAAATTCTCGGTACCATTCTAACAGAAGATTGGTTTCCAAGAAGAAAATGGTTTTCAACATTTTACAACCAAAAGATGAGAATGACCATTTTTCACATATAAAAATATCCCCTTAATGTAGGTTGTGAAATAGTTGTCTTAATAAACATTGTAATAATTCAAAATCAAGGCCCTAAGAGATGTTTACCCCTTATGTTAATCAGGTGATCTGGCTTCTTTTTCTAGGTCTTCCTGAACTTGACAAAAGATTCACAAAAAAGTGGCAATATGAGTCTTGAACACCTAACGCAGAGGAAAGTTGGGAACCCCAGTGCCAATGGCACCTCAACCCCCGATGACTTGTCTGTGAGCAGTAGCAACTTCACAGACAGAGACGGTACAGACCCAATACGCATCCTTTTCTTACTTTTCATAGACGGTAACTGGGAAAATAGAGGCACAGATTTTGACTCTCCTTTAAAATTCAACTTTAAAGTTTCTTTTTAGATTAATAATCCTAACACATAAAAAGCATCCTTTCAATACACAAAATATCCATGATGGCAGATGAAATTCTCCCTTTCAAAAGTGAAATGACCATGAAAGTGAGGTGAGCGTGGGAAATCCCTTGACAGGTGATGAGGGGGTGCTCTCTGCCCATCAGAAGTGATTCTCTGGGTGTATTCGCTCTCCGTAACTTTAGAGGTTACGGTTCTTCCTGCAATCAGGGCTGTGCAGGAATGAACGTGGCTATCTTATCAGAAACTCTCTATCATTAGGTTCATGCATGTGGGAACAAAGTCATCCAAAATAGAGCTGTTGGGGGGTTTTTTTTGTTTTGTTTTGAATCATCTCTCACTAGGCAAGGTGTCTATCTCCTTCCAGCTCTGATTCATTCAAGGGTCAAGGAAATGCTTTGTTTGGGACGAAGTCTTTGAGTTGGTCTGACCTGAAGGTTAATGTCTGTATTAAAACGCTTCGCCTTCAGCTCTTCACACAGGATGTGTTTGAAAAATCACATTTTGACACAACTTTGAGGAGTTAAGTTCCTTTAAAAATCTCTTTTATTGTCACTTGGTCTCTTTCTGATAGTTAATTTATACCCCGTTAGCATGATTTACTTAAGCAAGCATGTAGCAAAATGATATATGAATTATGGATCAGTCATTTCAACAGTTTGCTTAAAGTAGGCAACATCTCTAGGAGAAGAATTTTTAATTAAACATTTGCTCGTGTCTGAAACTCAGGGAAGATCATCTCTGATGTTTGTGCACTCCTGGAATCTGACTCTCATCTGTCTTCTGTCACACTTCCCATTTATCCGCTGCTGGCGAGTATGATTGTGGAGTCTGAGTAATTGAGGGCTATGATTGGAAAGTGGTCATCTGCCTCTGTATATTTGCCTCTGCCTTTTTCTCATAATTCAAAATTATTCTTCATTCGGAACGGTAAACTCATTGACATTATCTTTCAGGAAGCACATTTACTCCGTTTTGATACACCTGTAAGTCATCCACATATAATTTCTCAAGAAACAGAAGAGAATACTAATTAACTCAAAATATTCAGCTCCTTGTACGATTCCCTTTTGCAGAGATATGGGTTTGCATTTAAGCTCGTTCGCTCTGCTTAATTGGAATTCATTTTAAATTAAGCAGCTTTGTATTTTTCCTTATCAGCTAAATGAAGATCATGATTTTTGTGCTGCATGATTTGTGATGGAGAATTTTAAACATACACAGGGCTGACAAATGACATTGTCTTATCACGTGTGAAAACAGGTGGTGGCAGATTGACTTGAATCTGCTCTGGAGAAAAGCTGATGCTGTGGTTAGCCCTAAGAGCCACACAGCCCGAGCCACCCTGGTTCTCAAAGGCGATGGCAATTTTCTCATGTCTTGGAAAGCATTCCGTAGTGGGGTGATGAGTAGATAAGTTCTCAATGTTTCTTTTCTGGAGGCTCTAGTGCCGAAGGCGGAGTCTCAAAAGGCCATAATCATTCCAAATTTCTAATGAGAGTGTAGTGAGTACATGGTGGAATGAGAGTTTCCTTTTCTGGCATTTAGAGTGAGTTCATTGGACTTCACGTTAGAAGTAGAGACAACAGAATTGACAGTATCTGCTACAGTAGGAACCAGTTCTTACATTAAACTGATGTTTTATTTATACTATTTCAATTCAACCTTGATAAAACTATTTTCTATATATTCAGAATTATTAATTACATATTGAGGCCGCCTTGAGACTTTGGAGTAGGGAACAGGGTTCATTTATAGAATTCTGAATCTTTAACTTTTCCATGTAAAATTGCTACACATATGTATTATAACTGGTGGTAGCAAGTCATAATTTTCATAACACTCTTATATTCAGCTATATATGAGGCACACATATAGTGGTACCTTAATTTACAGCAATATTAGGAATGGATTGCTGAACCTTCAGTCTGAATATTAAAATCAGAATTTTCTCCCATGCTACAACATAATACCATTCTTCTATGGTTTGTGAAGTTACCTTATGACTTCACTTTTGGAGGTTACTTGGAACCCCATCAAATCTCTTGTCCTTACTCAGACAAAGTCCTGACAAGAACTGAGAAGCTGGATGGCTTTGGACTGTTACTGAAGAAGATAATGGCTATTCTCATCAAGAGGTTCCACCACACCCGCAGGAACTGGAAAGGTCTCATTGCTCAGGTCATCCTCCCCATAGTCTTTGTAGCCACTGCCATGGGCCTTGGCACACTGAGAGATTCCAGCAACAGTTACCCCGAGATCCTGATCTCTCCATCCATCTACGGGACCTCCGAACAGACAGCCTTCTATGCGTGAGTTAATTTCTGACAAGATTGTTTCCACGATGATTCCAGAAAGACTCTGAGTGAAGAAAAATCCAGTTCTTAATTCTGCTAAGGAAACACGCTACTTCTATCTCTAATTAATAGGTTGTTTAGAGGATTTACACGTATATATAAATAGAGTAGATATTTCCTTTCAATGGTTAGGCTTTAATCTTATGTTATTGCTAAATTCCCATCATAGGAGAACATCAGGGCAAGAATCCCTGCATCTTTCACAGATCTTCACACTTATTGGATGGATGTACCTAGTACTAGAACTCATGGCTGACATGTGTGGAGACTTTGAGTTCACACCCAAACAAAAGAGAAGGGGAGGAGAATGGGGGAGGCGGAGAAGTAGAAAGGGAGGGAGGGAGGACGTCGAAGAGCAGAGCAGAAAGCAGTCTTGTAGACAGCGTCATTCGTGTCTTAAAGTGAATGTCAGTTTAGTGATGGGTCCATGTTGCTTGATCCTGCAGGAATTTTGATCCAAGCACAGATGCCTTGGTCTCAGCACTGTGGAACTACCCTGGCATCGACAACGTGTGTTTGAACACCAGTGCTTCGTAAGTTGTTCTCTTTTCCACCTCTTTCCAGTATTCTAGTTTGTGAGTGTGTCTGTGTGTGTGAACGCATGAGGTACATGTGTGTGATTTTGCTGAAAAGGATATATCTTGATAGAAAGTCTGTTTTAATTCATTCTTTGGTAATACTCTACCATAATAATAAATATTAGATTCCTCATATATCTGTTTCTCTTATATTCATACATTTTACAATTATAACATTAGAATCATATTGTTAATCCCATTTTATTGTTTTTTAAAGATTCACTTACTTTTCTTTTATGTGTATGCGTGAGCACCTGCATATATATCTGTGCACCACATACACACCTTGTGCCCACAGAGGCCAGAAGGGGGTGTTGGATCCATTCGAACTGGAGTTACAGGTGGTATGAGAATTTAATGTTGATGCTGGGAACCACACCAAGGCCACTGGCAAGAGCAGCAAGTTACCTTAACCACTAAACCACCTCCGGCCCCATTAATCTCTTCACAGATGAAGAAGCTAGGGGCCATAGGGACTCATATATTTGTCTAAGGAGGTCTAGAATGTACAACACATAGGTAATTTAAAATCGAAGGCTCCTGACTCTACTTCTGGCATATCTTGTTTAAACTATCAAGCTAACACATAACATATATTAACCTGACTTTAGTGCATCAGCAGAGAGGATGAGAAACACAAAATGAACAAAGGGAATACTGAATCCTGTCCTGCCACAGTGAGAAAATACACTGACTCTGTTTAGTCAATTGATGCTGTCCTGTAATCCTCACCCTCACTAAATGCCAAGTCAAAAACACCTTTGCAATGCATAATCAACTTAAGAAACATCAATCATTCCTGGGTCTACATACCTGAATTCAACACCAACTACTTATGTGTATAGTCCCACAGAGCATGAGAATATGCATATGAAAACACATGTGTATCTCACTTTGGTATCATTTTTATTTACAGACAGTGTTTTAAAAGAGACAGTCTGGGAAAGTGGAACACGAGTGGAGAAGCTATTGACAACTTTGGTGTTTGCTCCTGTTCAGACAATGTCCAGGTAAAGAGAATTCAGTTTCAGTAGAGTAAGGGAAAAAAGAAGAGAACAAATAGCAAAACTTGAAAGATCTATTCAGGTTACCAAAGAGTCAGCATAATTTTATTTTATGGAAGCTGCTAGCTCAAAGATATGGGCCTAGGCAGCTCAAAGAATATTGACTTTGAACTTCAGGTACTGTTTTAAACCTAACTAAAGACAAATTTCTAGAGGTAGAAGATGGTCTTTATGGAAACCAACTGAGAATGAATCTTTGATCTCAGTTCCATTAGCTGAGGAGCTCAGTTTCACAGCACAAAAAGTGGCCATAGCTGTCGTATCTGAAAATATAGTGGGCATGCCACCACAGCAGTCTGATAGGATGTCCGTCACCTGCCGGTCTAGAGAGGGCATGCCACCACAGCAGTCAGATAGGATGTCCGTCACCTGCCAGTCTAGAGAGGGCATGCCACCACAGCAGTCAGATGGGATGTCCGTCACCTGCCAGTCTAGAGAGGGCATGGCACTGCAGCAGTCAGATGGGATGTCCGTCACCTGCCAGTCTAGAGAGGGCATGCCACCGCAGGAGTCAGACGGGACATCTGTCACCTGCCATTCTAGAGGGGAGTTTCAGTGTTCCCAAGCAACGTCTGCAAAGGTTTTTGCATCAAAATTCAATTCCTGAAAATGAAAAAAAATCATTCCATAATCACTTTATCTTTATTCTGTGAATATAGATTTTCATTTTCTAAAGCTATCAGCTCACTAAACTCTCAGAAGAACAAAGCTAGTTTCATATTTCTGTTTGAATCACTACATATGTATCACACACCATGTATCAAAGCAAGCATCCTAGAGAAGCGAAGGTGTAGTCAGGATTTAAATGAAATCAAATAACGCTGGACTGGTAAACTTAAGCAATTGATATGCTCAATTAAAATTGTGAAATAAAATATTTACAGAAGAAAAGTCACTACTGGTCTCTAAGGATCGCCATGCCACCAACTTCTCTCATGTAGGAGGATCTGCTTTCTTTCCCAGTGACTTCTCCAAGTGTAAGAAGGCTGTGCTCTGACCTTAGTCCTACACTTCACAGTGAACATATTTCAGTGAGCATTCTCTTGCAAGACAGTGCCTAACAACAAGAACCAGTGTCTAACAAAGGTCTCTGGAACCTTTCAGTTTTAAATACTAGTCTCACCTACCATTTGAAGATTTTATTCTCTTATATAATTTAACAACAACAGCAACAAACTCATTATTTTGTGTGCTAGCTAAAACAGTTAAGTGGCTAAAACATCATCTATATTCTTTGAGGGCTGTTTTCAGTTTGTGGGGAGGAGGAGTCTTTTAAACTAATGGGGTTCTATCTTCTGCCTTAGTTGCTAATTATGTGGGTGTGTTCACTTTATCAAAATTCATCAAGTTTCATAATACATGTGTTCCTTTACATGTATAATACAATTTGATAAAACAAACAAATAAACAAAAAACCTTCAAACCTGTACTGTCAACATGGAGGCATCTTCCTGTGATTAACTTAGAAGCCATGCCATTCTGAAGTTTAATCTTTGGGTAGATGCAACTTGATGTACTGTGATATCCACTTTTGGCATTTTGGAGGAATCAGCAACTCTGCACAGCTCACATGTGCTGTAGCCTCTGGCTCTGGGGCTTGGTGTGAATGATAAAAGGAAGAACTGCCTTGTGCTAGACTTTCTTCAGATTAAAATCATGAGAATGAAACTTCAGGAGCCAAATGAGAGCCAGGTGGTTAAGAAGTGTAGAAAGGCAAGTGTAAAAATAAGTGTGCAAACATAAGCTCCACAGCTGGGCAGAGAGGTAGATACCTGTAATCTTTGTCCTTGGGAGGTGGAAGCAGGAGGATTCAGTGGAATCCTTGGCTACCTAGTAAGCTTGAGGACAGTCTGAGCTAGATATCTTGTCTTAAAATCCCATATAAGTAAATAAATAAATAGAACTGTAATCTTTATGTTAAGATGTTCCTAGTGGTCCAAAGAGGCACTAGAACTCTAATCTTCTGTCAGTCTAAAGTTAGTTCTTAAGTAACCAATACACATATACATAAACTTTATATGTAAACCAACATATTTGATGAACTTCTTACTCTTAGGTTAGGTACCTAAAGCTAATGCGTTGTGAACCTTTCAAATCACTGCTATCATTTTGAAGAGTTTCTTCTCGCAATGCCATTCTTAAATTTGAGGCAGATCCCTTTCTCATCCCCTGTAAATTCTTGAGATGTTTCTGTTGCCAAAGAAAGTTTACCTTGTCATTACAGGAAAGATCCCATATTTGCTTTAGGTGAGACCTAAACACATGCATATATTCTACATAAGTAATAAATGTTCCAGTTTCTTGGCAGTAGTAGGCAAGTTTTCCTCCAAAGTTGTTGGGAGTTAAAGGGCAACTTGATGGCACCTGAGCCTTTGCAGCAACGATGACCAAATCAGGAGACATCAGCACTGTATAACTCATACAGGACAAGATGGAAGACCTTAATTTGATTTTCTCTTTTTCCAGGAATGTCCTAAATTTAACTATTCCCCTCCTCATAGAAGAACATATTCTTCCCAAGTTATTTATAACCTCACTGGGAACCATATGGAAAATTATCTTATATCAACTGCAAATCGTTTTGTGCAGAAAAGGTAAAATATTCTGTCTATAGTATATTTAATTGATTTCTGATCTTTATGATAACAGACTTTTTATGAGACAGTAGAGAGAATAGTTGCAAATTCTTTATACGGTTAAATTAATCAATGTTTTGATTTGATTGGTTGATGATTAATCTTATCATTGATACAGTTATTTATATGGTTCAGTATTTTGTTCTGTATACTCTATGAATTGAAATTTAAATAATGACTAAATTAAGATTTTTTTGAGCAAACTGAAAATCAGTGACTTTATAAAGTCTTAGAATGTACGGTTGAATCTGTACTTATTTTTTGTCTCAAAGTATAGAGGAGTTGTTGACTCTCCTGTATGTTCTTGGAGTTTCAAAGCATGGCTTTTGGTAACAGATGGCCTGAGTTGCAATAATAATTTCTTCAAACACAGATTGTATCTGTGAGTGGACAAAGTGTCCTATTTGGGGCAAGGCCTTGTCCCCCAGTCCCCCACACATTTGCCCTGATGAGAAAGCCACGAGCTTGGTCAACATTTCTCTTTCCCTCCATCTCTCCTTCATTTCCCAGTGAACACAAATTCTTCACATTCACTGTGAGTGTTGTTAGGCTAAAGATAAACAAAAGAAGAGAAAAAGCATGATTTTTCTTCCCATATATAACACTATTAATATTTTGCTATTTTTATCTCCTGAGATTTCCATCACAGGTATACAAGTAGATATTCCCCACAGACATGGGTTTAGGAACATACAAATATTTTCTATATTCAGGTACATTGTGTTTCATATATTCAAGTATCTTATCGTAAATAAAAAGGATTCATTATGAGAAAAACTAGTCTGAAACACCCCACTTAAAAACAAGCTATGGTATCATTCACATGTTAAAATTTTATCTCTGTGCCATCACATCTAGGATAAAGCTATTGAAGTGTAAATTGCACTGCCCCATTATTTAAGTTGAATCTAATTTGGCAAGTACCTAAATTGGTCTATTTTGAAAATTATCACTTGGATTATAGAGTAAATTTTTATGAAGACCATAAACCGACATGCCAAACTCACATTCAGGCTTCTTTGAAAAAAAAAAAAAAAGTAGGAACAACCAATAAGCTAGGGAGAAAAACGGTTCAGACTACAAAATACTTTGAAAAAAAGATGTCAAATTACATCATTTTGATATTAATTGTTTAAAAAAGACATTTAAGTACTATAATGTTGAATTTTTTAATTATATCCTACCTTTTTCAGAATGATCATTGCATACACACAATCGTTTAATGTTGTTATCTTTGTTTAGGCAGGATCTCATGTTGTAGCTCAGGCTGCGCTGAAATTCATGGCAGCTCTCCCCTCTTTCCCTGAGTGCTGAAGTCACAGGCATGAGCCACCACCCTAGACAGATGACATTAATCTCTTGCCTTTAGTTATGATGTGTGCTTGAGTTAAACTATGATAAGAAGGATCAGTA
Organism: Bramus lutescens; assembly: GCA_001685075.1. NCBI lineage: Eukaryota > Metazoa > Chordata > Mammalia > Rodentia > Cricetidae > Bramus > Bramus lutescens. The sequence goes on from LOEQ01001854.1 coordinate 146,965, forward strand.
GAAAGTATTTATCATGCTGCGTTTATTTTACTTTGTTTTGCTTCTGGATGGACAGAAAAAAATGAGCTCCTACTTAAGTATTTTAGATCAACTTCAGAAGATTTTGTTCAGTAAAGCAAACATAAATGTTGTTGTTTTGTGTAGATATGGAGGCTGGAGTTTTGGGCTGACTTTGACTAACGACCTTCGTTTTGATATAGCAGCAGTTCCTGTCAATAGAACTCTTGCTAAGGTAAATCTGGGTCTTTCTTCTGGGAGGTCAGATAAATATGGATGTGAAATTGATATAACTAAGCATTTTCATGTGAGAAACACAAAGCATATAAAAATCAATTCTGTATAATGCATACATGTACTTTAAGAAGACACATATACGTAAGAGCCAGAAGAAATGTGAACACAGTACAGAGCGGTGCTTCTCAGAGTAGCCCAAAACACAGTTCCGTCTGAAATAGAATAAACACATATTCATTCCTTCATTCATTCATTGAGTTGAACTTTCGGAAATAAAAATAAAAGCTGAAAACACTCCACTCTGAATAGCAAGCATGCTGAATCTCCTGCAAATCATTGATAAGCAAAGAGAGACAGACAGACAGACAGTAGTGCATGTGCCATGTTCTCCTTTCTGTAAATTTATAGGGTAGTGAAAACTCAGCCATGCCATTTAAGGAGCAAAGGTCAGTGCTATGATCTGGAATGGGAAAGATCAGGGAGGGGCTCAGCATTCCGGGGATCGTTTCAGTGGGTAGTGGATTAATACGTGTGTTCCTTACACTTTTTTTTGTCTCACTGTGGCTTTGCACTTCATGCACTTCTCTCTGCGTATGCAACACAACCTTTTAGAGATTGAGAATGTGCGTATTTAGCCTTGCTTTTCTCCAAACCTGAAATAATAGCTAATTACTGGAGATAAATAATCCCAATGTTTTTTCTTCTTCTGCCAGATAGCACCAATGCTTTGAGATAAGCCAGCCACCGAGCCAAAGACATATGACTACCCAAATGAAAAGCAGCAGTAATAGAGATTTTATTTGTTTACTTAATTTTAGTCAAAGAAAACTTTAATATCCTCTGAACGTTTCTGCTTGGGTAGTGAGAGACACATACAATCAGGGAGAAAGTGGAACAATTAGTGTTCATTTAGTGAATGCTCTATGCCAAGCAGTAGTGTCTCCTTATAGAAAAACTAATTCCACTCTAGAGCAGCCCTGCTCACTTCTGGGTCCGATTGTCACAAAGCTGGGTGGAAAAAACGAATCCTGGGACTTCAACGTCCTTTTCTTCCTCTCTTCTCTCCACACACTGAGGATGTCCTTTCATAACTAAGGGAGTTTCTAACGTGAACTCTCGGTCAGGGTGCAGATTCAGATTCAGGCCGTTTAAATGGAAGCATTTTAAATACCTTGCTTTGGAAGTGCCAAGCCACCCAATCCTGTGTGTTACTTTTCCCTCACTAGGCACAGAGTATTAGTGGGGAGTTTTAAAACTATTTAAAATTTTTTTTCATTTTCTATTAACCACTACTTAATTAATTTTTCCCATCCTGATCACATTTCCCTTCCGTCCCTAAAGGCAAAAACAACAACAAAACCCACAAAAAAGTCACTGAAAAAACCTTTTTTATATACATGATTACTGTTAAAAAGTGTTTTAAGACAAACCTTTAAATTATTTATAATTAAAAGGTAATTATAAGTTTAAAAACACTGTCAATTTTGCAGTTAAGGACCCAATGCTAGCATAACTTTTTAAATCCTTTCTCTGCTCCACTCTATTGGCGTCTGTTTTTATTCCTGCTCTTGCATCTTCATTCTTGTCTCAGAATCTCTATGATGTGCTGCAGAGATGCAATGCCTTTCTAGTCCATTTCAGGCTTTGCCTGTAGAAGAATCTAGAGCAGTGGCTCTCAACCTCCCTAATGTTGCTGCCCTTTTAATACAGTCCCTAGTGTTGCGGTGACCACCAGCCATAAAATTATTTTTGTAGCTGTAATGTTGCTACTGTCCTGAATCATAATGTAAATATCTGACATGCGGGATATTTGATATGTAGGATTTGAAAGGGTTGTTTAACTCCCCAAAGGGTGGTGAGCCACAGTTTGAGAACTGGTGATCTAGAGCAACTGCTAAGTCAGTAGTCCTATTACTCAGTATAGCTGGCTCCCCAGTTTCTGTCTACCTGTAAATCGAAAACCCACGGATCCATCTATAATCAACACTCCAGAGGTATCTAATTATTTTCAGGGATGGAATAAATCATTGGAAAACTGGTGCTCTTTTTAAAATAAAGTATCAGGTGTTAAGCGAGCCTAATCCACTCAAATACAACCCTGATCTTGTCTCCTTTTGCATTTGACAGGTGTGGTATGACCCAGAAGGCTACCACTCCCTCCCAGCTTACCTCAACAGCCTCAACAATTTCCTCCTGAGAGTTAACATGGCAGAGGACGATGCTGCCCGGCACGGTAGGGTCACTGTGCCTCTAACTAAGTCTTTTCTCCGGCCTTCCATGGGAACATGCTCTCTGTATCTGCTGCCCCGTGTTGTGGGTGTTTTACGGCATCTCGATTGCAGGTCCTCAGGAAACATTTGGAAATAGTAACTCCTTCCAGATTGAACATTCTGCATAACCCCCTTAGCTTCACAGTAATTTGGTTTCCTCATTAATCAAGTCAGGGTGGTTACCCAAACTTCTTAGCACTCTGCTCTCACAGCTAGTCCTTATGCCTCATGGAAAACATTTCAGAACTACTTATTTGTCTGAAGACAAGAACTGACTGGTTAATAGTCATAACACATACACAGACATGTGTGCAGTTAATTTTATTTAGTGATCAGCTCTCACTCTGTAGGTCTGACTGGCTTGAAATCAGTAGAGATCTTCCTGCTTCTGCCTCCCCAGTGCTGGGATTAAAGTTATACACTACCACACTGTGTTACAAAGGCAAAACCTTTTAAAACACAAACTTCTGCACTTTACCCTAAATGCTACCATGCACAAGGCATTTTTTTATCTGAGACATTTGTTGTGTAAAATATTGCTGGTCCTTACAGCTCCCCTTGGGGTTAGCATTATGGTTTACTCTTATGTTTTCACTGGTTTGCTAAAGAAAGGTTTGAACTTGGGGCTCTCTGTCTGTTCCTTTCGCTGATGCCTCAGGCTGTTTATCCAGCCTCAGTCAGTTCTACTTTAGTTTTGTTTACCCAAAGCCCTCCACATCAGTTTTTAAACAGGGCAGGGATTTAAAAGAAGTTGATTTGTTTTTTTTTTCTAATTCAATTACTGTTTGTCAGACCATTTCATCTCCTTGAGCCTTACTCAAATTATTTTTTCATATGATCCTAAAAAATAAGAAGAAGGGAGAAAAATGAAGTAATACATTTGCTGGCCAGGACCCAGGCTAATAAACAGCGTGTTAGAAAGGATAAATAGTACAGACTATCTTTTATATAAAAATTGACCCCGCTCTCTTTCTTTCATCACTTTCACCCTCATGCATTCTGGTGTCTGCTAGCGTGCTGATAATGATGCAAGGAAACTCTAGTGTCAGACATGCATTCCAGCAGCAGAGTCTTCAGGGATCTTCTTTTCAGGGGAAATAATGTTTTCCCCCAATTGTTTTCCCCCCTAGCAGGGCAAAGTCAAAAGTAGTCAAAAAAATGAAATGGTGACTAAAGCCAGATGAGTGTAGCCTGGATAGAAACACAGTTGCAAACCCTTCTGCTGGCTGCCATTCAGAGCAAAAGACAGTGTTGTTGTAATGGATAATGAGGGCCTAGCAGCCACCAGAATAGCTAGGGAGAAGTCGCACAGATACCGAATAGGAGGGGTGGCTTCCGGAAACCTGAGTCCTGGTTTCCTTTATAATTAGTGTGTATTACTTAGACTAATGTAGCTGGAGCCATCGCAGGCTCCAGGCATGTTGTCGGCACCGGCCATTGTGTTTCCTAGGCTCCATGCATGTTGTCGGCACTGGCCATTGTGTTTCCTAGGCTCCAGGCATGTTGTCGGCACTGGCCATTGTGTTTCCTAGGCTCCAGGCATGTTGTCCCGGCCATTGTGTTCTCAGTGACAAAAGATAAAAGACTCGGGAAGCATAAAACTTATGCTGACCCTAAAATGAAGTTTATTTTTCAATTTAAAAATATAACTTAAATGAAGTTATATGTAAATTAAGAGTAGGTGTCTTCTATCCCTTATTAATTTTTATTATTCAAACTTACAAAAAGTGGCAGCATTCTACCCTCTCGCCTAGACATTTTGTTCCATCCAAAGAAGAAATCTATGCCACTCTTACAAATGTATTAAAATGTATTGTTTCACATTGCATGAATGTGGGCTCTCCCATGGCAAGAGAGTTTGTGAAATTCAACCTGTTTGCCCTCACCACCTCTTCCCCGCCATCCTGTATTTGTTTGAAGGCCTCTTTCTTAGGGAACAAGTCAACTGGGCTTTTACTTTAGCTGTAAAATTCATTTACTCTGAAGCCTAACATGCTAATAAAATATTTTAATTAGCTTTTATTGGCAATGCCAATAACTGTTATATTCATGTGCTTCCCTCTAGTGGTTAACTTCATGTGGAAATTCTGTCTTGTTCCAAAGAACTCTGGTTTAAGTGTTTTCTCTGACAAATGTCATAACGACTGTTCGCTCCTCCTACCCAGCTGTTTGGTCTTAGCCTTTGTTGCCTTGGCAGCAATAGCCAATAGGAAAGAAGCATTTCCTTTTAGCTTGAGGCCCATAGGGACCACAGTAAATGCCTCCTTTGATATAGGGTGCATGTAAGGAAGATATTAATTGGAATTTTAATGTTTGATTCACTTTAATAATCATCCACTGGTCAGTCATATACTTAAAACGTTGTGCTGGATGTTGTAGAGACTGCGGGGAGGTTCCTGATACAGAGGTCCAGTCCTGGTGTACGACTTCATCTTCCAATAGATGCTCGTGAGAATAGCCAATTCCATAGTGTTTTGCACAGTCAACAAAATTGTATCTGCAAAGATTCCTCTGGTTTAATAAAAATATTTTTGATTTCTTAAATAGATAGTATAAATAAAAGACAAAAATTCCCTGTCTGTATTATAATTTAGCAGACTTTAAGAAAGGCTAAGAGAAAAATAGACCCTTGGTTAAAAAAAAAAAAAAAGCTACAGGCCATAATACTGATCATCACCTTTAATCCCAGCCCCAGTCCTCAGGAGAAAGTCAGAGGTACATTCGTTTCTGTAAATTCAAGGCCAGCCTGGCCTACATAGTGGATTCCAAGTCAACAGCACAACACAGCGAGAGCATGTTTAAAAGATAGAAATTAAAATTAAAACAAAACAGGGACCATTAATCTTCACAGAAGATAAGGAGAGTAAATTCTCCTATAAGGTGATTAAAACCAGATATCAAAGTGGTATTTTGTTGTTTTCTTTGTTTTTGTTTTTGTCTTTTTAAAAAAGCTATATTTTCTTCAATACACTATTGCCTTAGTTAGTATTACTATTTCTGTGATAAAACACTATGACCAAAACAACTCATAGAAGAAAAGGTCTTTCTGGATTTCAGTTCCGTATCACTGTTCATGGTGGAAAAAAAGTCAGGACAAGAATTCAAACAGGGCAGGGACTTAAAGGAAGGAGCTGATGCAGACACCATGGAGGGGCTCTGCTTACTGGCTTGTTCCTCATGGCTTGCTCAGCCTGCTTTCTTATAGAACCCAGGACCACCTGCCCATAGATGACACCCCCCACAGTTGCCTGGGTCCTCCCACATCAATCATTAATTAAGAAAATGCCTTACAAGCCCGTCTACAGCTCAGCTTAGGAAGGCTTGTAGGGCACTTTCTCAGCTGAGGTTCCCTCCTCTCAGATGACAGGAGCCTGTTTACATGTAGACTAGCCAGCACACTGTGGAGGAACATAGCTCAAAGTGTCACCTGCTTAACAAAATTTACAAAGTTTCCTAAAGAACAGCTGCAAACATCACACCCAAGTGTCCTAACATACACTGTACAGGCAATAAGTACAACAGGTCTCATTCGGGTTAGAGCTGCTTAGGTAGAGCAGATCCTCAGACTCACACCTTGCTGTTCCTTCCCACATTTATCTAGACAGTACAGGTTCTGCCTTCACATAGTGTATAGGTCTTTGGGAAACTTGAATGTCCACTTTTGACTCTGGCTAAAGCAAGATCCTTTAAAGAGGGGAGGGGAGAGCTTTGCTTTCAACTCAGCATAGCCAACTCTGTGAGAATCCAATAATTTGTGGTTGTGGTGGAATTAAATGGCTACTAATTTAATGTGGAGGCAGCTCCTTGTGCTTTTATGGAATGGAATGATGAGGTTCCCAATCCCTACTCTGGCAGGATTTTCAAACAATAAGACTCTTAGAAGCTGTAAAAGAGGAGGGGTCAACTTCTTGGGGGACCATGCTTCCTGACCACTCTCACTAGCTCAGGAAGGAAGGTTGAGATGATACCTGCTCTCTAGAGGGGCTCATATAATCGACATCCATCTGAGTTGTTTATTTAAATGTATTATATTTCTGAAGTACAGGTAAAATGCAAATTGGCATGACCAGACAAAAGAATGTGGGAAGCAATGATTTGAATGTACTTCCAAGTATGGCACATGCTGTGTAAGAAATGTATGTTCTTGTCTCTTTCCAGAAGGCTCCACACATGACAGTGTTTCTTTTCTTATTAAGAGAACAGCAATATTCACAGGAACTTGGTGGGATTAAGGGGTCCAAAGCATTTTTCTATAAATGAGAATCCTCCAAGTATAATTCCTTGGCTCATCCTATAAGAAGCAGAGCATTGTATATGATCCATATAAAAGTTGGTGCTTCTGATTAACCAACCACCCTCTGACAGCAGGACTTTCTCCTCTTCCAGGGATCATGATGTACAGCCATCCTTATCCAGGGGTGCAAGACCAGGAACAAGCCACGTAAGCACATCTCTTGCTTTGGCACGGCTCCTTTCTCACTGGCAAAGCTGAGCTTTTGTATAATGTGCAATAATTGGAAATCACAGTGGTGTTCAAATGAATGTCAATCTAGGACTGCTGGTAACATAAGCCACTGGCCGGGATAAAAGGAAGCCTCTGGGAGGGTGTGGAGAAGGGCTGCCAAGTGGGGCTTGTTGACTGCAGCTTCACTGAGTCTGCGGCTTTGATGAGTCAAGTGCACACGTACTCCATCATTTGACTTCCTTGCGTAGCATTTAAATACTGTTTCTTTGTTTAAGATCTATATATCCTTTACATACACTGTGTAACCCCTGGAGACCGAGGCTTTTCTATCGCACATCCCCAGCCAATTCAGATGCACCAGCACTACATTCATTCCAGGGTCGCAGCAGAGTCGTGTCAAAGACAGTATCTGGCTGCCTTGCAGGAAGCCTTGTGTTACAGCCGGCTCTTGTACTGTTTTGTTGATAGTCTTAGCCATGAATCTTCCTGAAAGGAGAAGAGTTCCAAAAAACTTATGTGTCCTTTCCTCTCCCTATTGCTCATGATAGAATCAGCAGCTTAATCGATATTTTAGTGGCGCTGTCCATCTTGATGGGCTACTCTGTCACCACTGCCAGCTTTGTCACCTACATTGTCAGGGAGCATCAGACCAAAGCCAAGCAATTGCAACACATTTCCGGCATCGGTGTGACATGCTACTGGGTGACAAATTTCATCTATGACATGGTGAGTACCTTTTGTCGTTGCAAGAGAGACAGGATCAATTTGAATAGAAGTCTACTGGCTTTACATTCAAGTGCTATTTGCTTTAATTATTCAAATTACTACTGCAAGGACAGCAAATTAAGAAAAATCAATTGAGTCTGGCTTATAGTCATCTGATGGGTTGGAGGGAAAAGTAACTTGCCTCCGCTTATCTCTGAAATATCAGATTCCCAGAGGGCGCGTTAACACGCAGATTCCTGGGCTCCTCTCCAGGTTTGTTAAATCTGTATCTTGGGAAATGGAGTGTGGCAAGATTGCATTTCAAACAAGATCCCCCAGGTGATTTTTAAACACACTGAAGTCTGAGAACCACTACTGCAGCAAAATAGAAGCCTAACAGCATTTTACCCCCTTGCACCAAATAATCAAGCTTATAAAAATTTCATCAACTAATAGTGAAAAATTCCAAGTAGTAGCTTCTACTGAATGACACACTAGAGAAGACTGGCAGAGACAAGGAAGGATGTATTCCATTGATAGCACTCTCCTTTATGTGAAGTGCTCCCCAAGTTCAGATGATCAGTCTTGACTCCAAATGTACCCATGTTGGCCAAGAGCCCAGATAAGTGTGCATTTGCCCATGATTGCGGCTATTGTCTGAGTTGTTGTCAAGATCCTTGGCTTGAAGAGTTGGAGAGTAATTAACCACAGATCCATTTTGTTAATGCATCCAGTGAGCTCTGAAATGTGTTTGTTGCAGAAGCCAAATCTAAAAGAATGGTAATGACTGCTCTGGACTTTAAGGGAGCTTAAATGTAAAGGAAGCTTCAGTATGTGCCCTATGAAGGTCTATTTGGTACTGGAATCCTGTTGTCTGAATACTGATGCTCATTGCAGTTCACAAAATTCCTCTGACCATGACCCTCAAATTGTGGCACCAGCACCTACACTGCGTGCTTCTTATTGTAAACTCTTCAACCTTTAATATCTTTACTTGTCAACAGAATACTGAGGTTTTTGTTCATGTACCTGTGATTTCAAGAATTTGGGAGAACTGTTGTCCTGCTTTTTGCATGGGACGCGTAACCCTGACAACTGAACCTCAGAAAGCAGCCGTGTGAGAGAGCAGCAGCATAAAATGAAATCAATACTTTAAAGAGCAACTCTAATGCCAAGGAACCTGGCTTCTTACATGTCTCCCAGAGTCTCTGTAACTGAATGATCCCAAGTCCTAAGCCTTGAGGCGGGAGCACCAGGGACTTCTTGTATATCTATACAGATGGAAACTGCCTTGACCTCATACCAGAGAAGACAAATTCTAAAGTGAAATAAATGTAAAATAAGCTGAATGTTACATGCAACAGGAAGATAAATAGAAATTCATTCCTTCAGAGTTTTTCTGGGCCAACTTACTGCAGCTTTAAATTAGATGACTTATTGATTTAAAACGAATGCTCACCATATAGTAAACATTTTTTTGTCTATATCCATAGGTCTTCTACTTGGTCCCTGTAGCATTTTCAATCGGTGTCATTGCAATTTTCAAGCTACCTGCCTTCTACAGTGAAAACAATCTAGGCGCTGTATCACTTCTACTTTTGCTGTTTGGGTAAGTTGCTGATTAAGCAATGAAAAAAGAATTAACAGAAGTAAGCACTCCAAGACACGTAGGACCTTAGTCTCATTAGCAAATTTACAGTTGTCTTGGGGTCATTTAATGTGAGTGATGACTAGCAATATATTACACTTGCTAGTCCACAGTCTGTAATTACCATACTGCTGAAAATTAACATTATCATTAACAGGCATGCACTGGGTACCACATATTGTACCAACTTACACACAGAATCTAAATTACATGTAAAATAGATATTTTAGAATGACCAGAAATATATGAATTTGTATGGGTGTATGTATTGACTATATATGGCCTTATAAAATATGTGTAAGTTTATTTCTGTTTATTTTATTTGTCTTTTAGAGATGCCTATGGCATACATACTGTTGTTTCTGTATTAGAGTAATACAGGTTGTGTAATGTAACTAACATTCAGTGGAATAGCTGGTTATACTGTAAAAGCATGGGTAATATCTTTTAGTTAAAATCTGGGGCAGCTATAGGGCCTTTCTTTCTCTAGATCTATTTAAAACTACATGTACTCATCTTTGCTCAACCTAGGCCACCTGTCTTCTAACCAGATCTTGACTGCCTAGCAACCTACAATGATGTCATTATCTTTCCTCTATTTTAAATGATAAGATTTATTCAGGTTGAACTCCAAATTCTGAGCAACAGAAATCTTGCCCGGACAGGGTAACACTGTTCCTTGCAGAGGATTAATTTATAGTTGTGGTGTTGGGAAGCCATCTGAGGTTTTTTTAGAGATAGATTTCTTGCTGTCATTTTCAAAAACATCTTTGAGGATCCTTTGTCAAGATGAGGGATGAAACAGAGACCTAGCTCCAGGGCTTCACCACTCATCACTCATGTTTGCTTTTCCTGAGAAAACCTGTCTGAGTTTTATTTTATTGTTTCACAGAGTAGAATAACTGAAGCATAATTCTAACTTTTAGTGTTATTATCCTACAGCTATGCAACGTTTTCTTGGATGTATTTGCTGGCTGGTCTCTTCCATGAAACAGGCATGGCCTTCATCACTTATGTCTGTGTCAACTTGTTCTTTGGCATCAATTCCATTGTTTCCTTGTCCGTGGTGTACTTTCTTTCCAAGGAAAAGCCTAATGATCCGGTAAGGTCCTCCATTTGTCAGTTAAACTTCAGCAAATGAGCCAGAGGCCTTAGTAGTTCCATATGGAAAGATTTTCTTTATTCTGTATTTAAGTAGAAAATATATCATTTGATTTTATTAAATTTAGAAAAGAAGAAAGTATATCTTAAAAAATTAAGCTCTATCTAGGCTAATGCTTTTTATTGTAATACTGACTTTTTCTAGGCCTTGAGTAAACTGATAAATATGAAATCGATAGATGGTATGGCACCAATTGGTCAGTTAAGCATTTCACTCACTAACAAATCTCTCAGGTGCAGTGGTGATAAGAATGTCTTAGTTATATGATGTGAGTTAGTATTCATTTGAACACTCATAGAGGAAAAACCCAATTCATTCCCTTTCAATCATGTATTGGAATCTACTTCATTGTAAGCATCACTCTCCATTCAGAGCTAACAATTATGATTAGTGAAAGGGAAGCACTAACAGTGCCAGGCAATTGGACAGAAAAGAATAGAGAGGAAATGAAGAGAGGTGAGGAACAGACAAGGACACTCCAGGGGGAGGAAGGGAAATCATGAGATGGAAGTAGTTGGTCTCAAGTGTGAATAATGTGAAAATGAGCCATTTGCACCTCTTTGATATCTGTTGTCTCTTCTTCTACCTCGGTTCACCTTGTCAGTCTCTCCCCAGGAGAGATTCACTAAGGCTGAAAACTTTCCTGAGCCCGCTCTCACTCAAGAACCCCCTGATGCTGTTCTGGATCCCATCCTTCCTGCTGGGCTTACCTCCCTCTAATCTAAGGCAAATGACTTTGCCTCTAGGATGGGGTCTGATACCTTCTGATACCTTCGGCCACTTCGAGGAAAACATTTTTTTACTTGTATTTTGATGACAGATTCTGCCATTTGTATAGGAAATGGAATATGTACTTCTGTCTTGCATGAGAAATAATTGCCAATCTGCAAAGGCTTCCCCATATGTCTTCATCTGGTTTTAATTTTTTGTCAAGTTGTTGGAATCCTAAAACTAAATTTTGTTATTTCTCTTCTTTCAGACTCTAGAACTTATTTCTGAAACCCTCAAACGAATATTCCTGATATTCCCTCAGTTCTGTTTTGGCTATGGTTTGATTGAACTCTCACAGCAGCAGGCAGTCCTGGATTTCTTAAAGGCATATGGTGTGGAATATCCAAGTGAAACCTTTGAAATGAATAAACTAGGTGCAATGTTCGTGGCTTTGGTTTCTCAGGGCACCATGTTTTTCCTGTTGCGCCTACTAATCAATGAGTGGCTGATAAAGAAGCTCAGGTAAGCCGCATATAAACAGTGTTTGCCCTTCGTGATATTAGAGTCAGAATGTTCAGGGATGAGCAGTAATTGTGGTGTTTCCTCTAGTAACATGAGAAAGTCAACATTAAAACCTTTTAACACAAGGTAGCATGATATCATTCATTTAACCGTAGTACATAGTTATCCTAGTAAAGAGCCTTTTTATGGGTCTGTAAATGTAGTAGAAAGGCCCACTTGTTTGTTTCCGGCTGCCCAGAACTGAAATAATCACACAGAAATCATATCATTTGCAGCACTGTTTGGCCAATAGCTTAAGCATATTTCTGACTAACTCTTATATCCTAAACCAACCCAATCTCCATTAATCTGTGCATTACCACATGACCGTGGCTTACTGGCAAAGTTTCGGCATGTCTGTCTCTAGCAGTGGCTCCATGGCTTCTCTCTCACTCCACCTTCTTTTTCCCAGCATTCAGTTTAGTTTTCCCTGCCTATCTCTGTTCTATTAAGCCACTGGCTGGAACAGATTTTTTATTGTGAATAGCAATGGTATTCACAGCATACAGAGGGGAATCCCTGATCATGTAAGTGTTTGTTTGGAACAAAAGACAAAATTAAGTAAAGCATAGCTGTTAACTTTAAAGAGACTAAAAGTCAGTGATGGAGAGAGGATACAAATATAAACAAAAAGTTCTAGTAAAGGAAGATGAAAAGGAAACCTTGAGGGTAGAAGGGAAGCAGGTTTGAGTGTGTAGCATGGGCAGTGAGTTTCAATAATGATGACGGGGTGAAGTGATAAGAGCATGAAAAAGGGACCCAGATGAATATATTCGCTCTAATCCAGCACTGCCTTCCTGGGTAGTGTTCCAACAGATAATGCCACAAGCTCAGACTTGCATATGCAAAGTTATTAACCATATTAACTATTTCTAATAATGACAGAATGGAAACAACCAGCATTCCATTATTTAAGGATTGCTTAATTTATATACATACATTCATAAGTATAACACTATTGAGCCATTTGAAAGAATGATCCAGGGGCTGGGGAAGTGAAGAAGAATGCTTGCTATGTAAGCATGAGGACCTGAATTCAGATGCCTAGCACATGCATGAAAAGCTGACCATATCCCAGTAAATATAACCCCACCATTGTTGGACACAGGGTGAGACAGACAGATCCCTAGGGCTTGCTGGCCATCCATTCTAATCAAAGCTGCAAACTTTGGCTTCAGTGAGAGACTCTGCCTCAAAGGATAAGGTGTAGAGTGATGATAGAGCAGGACACCCAACATCCTTTTCTGCATAAGTGTGCATGGTCAAGTGTACTTGCACATATATAATCAAATATGCACACAAATTAAAACATGCACACAGAGAAGGAATGATTCAATTATCAATGTAATATTTGTTCTAATATTTATTAAATAAAAGTAAAAGGTTAAGAAATGAATATGATATATTACCATGTGAGTTAAAACAAGTTTACCTTCTTATAGTAGATTATCTTTATTGTCAGTATTGTTTGTATACTGATTGCTTTTCACATTCTATTTTCTAGTACCATTTGGACTTTAATATATACCCACATTATCTATTAAACATAAAGTTTTAATTAAGTAATAATAAAAGAAAAGAAGACAAAAGAGTAAAAATATTGTAGACTACTTAAGGAAAAATACAATTTGATTAGAACATAAATGTCAGTTAAGTTTATTGTACAGTTGGAAGGTTATGGTATCTCTTTAATGCTTAGTAGGGAGATCTGGTTTGGACTTTATCTGAGAAACTAATGGTAATCTACTAATAGTTAATGACCAGAGAGCACTGTGATTGCATGATGGGTTAGCAGGTATAATTTTGTCGAAGCAGTGCAGATTGGAATGCAAGAGTCAAAGACACAGGAGTAGTTAAGACTACTGATAAGACTGAAGCTTATCATAGAGGTAGAAACAGGCAGAAAAATGGTCCACGACCGAGGGTTCCAAGGCATTTTCAATGTTTGGAGACTGAGTGCATGAGTGGGCTTTAGATTAGATTTTAGTTGAGAGATTAGCTGTAAACAGAATAGAGAATAAGTAACACTTGAATTATAAATGATCTTAAGAGGGGATATCTGCCAATTGACAGCAGTACCGAGCTGGGTTCTATCTCCCTCCGCTTAAAAAAATAAGGAAAGAAAAGAGAATATTGTTGAGTATATATCTCACTTTAGACTTATCACAGTAAACAGAAGGAGGAAAGTGGAATGGAGAAAGAAAAGGAGCAAGAGAAAGAAGAAGGGGGGGATGGAGGGGAGGGAGCAGTAGACAGTTGTTATAGTGATAAGGTGATGGATGATCTTGGGCTTATAGCTATTGAATTCTAATAAAGATTCTGAACTCCTTGTAGAAGCTGACTTTCAGACATACATCTCGTTGTTACTGAAATTAGTATTTTGAATTTTAATAGTGGATCTGTAAATATTTTATACATGGAAAGTAAACACCATTTACACTCATTGTATAGAATATGGAAAGAACACTACTGTTACCACTTAAGCCATTTAAATAGGATAATGTAACAAATGTAAGAACAGCCTTATAGCAGGCAGCATGCTCCAAGAGAAGTGAGAGCATTAAAATTTCCAGGCTGAGTGGTGTCATTTCAGAATCTATTGCATAAAACCACTGGGTTTGGTTTTTAGGCTCTTCTTCAGAAAATTTGTATCCTCACCTATCATGGAGACAGCAGATGAAGATGAAGACGTACGGGCTGAGAGGTTGAGAGTTGAAAGTGGTGCTGCTGAGTTTGACCTGGTCCAACTCCATCGTCTCACAAAGACCTACCAACTTATCCACAAAAAGATAATAGCTGTTAATAACATTAGTCTTGGAATACCTGCTGGAGAGGTAAGGACTGTGGTTTTAGTCTTCTAGTTATAGAAAACTCAAGTCCCGAGTATCTGCGTGTGTGTGTGTGTGTGTGTGTGTCTGTGTGTGTGTGTCTGTGTGTCTGTGTGTGTCTGTGTGTGTGTTGTATAAATCTTTGGTTTTGTTGTCAGGGAAGATTCACCTCCAGAACACAGCAAGTCCTAAATGCCTGTTTCTACTGTTGCTGTCTCTGGGGTGAACCATTGGCAGGACTATCATCTTTGAGGATGCTCTCTGACATCTCTCATTCGAAGTCCTTCATGAAGACAGCTGTTTTCAGAGGGACATCTTAGCATGCAATTACTTCTATTCTTAAGTCTTCCACTGACACAAAACTGTGGTAGCTTTGAAAGAAGGAAAAGAATATGGCTGCCTCCCTTTAGTTTGCTGAGCAGAGCAGGAGAGTGCATGCATCAAATTCATTCAATGACGTAAATTACTTCATCAGTGGCTTTTTCAGCAATGTTGTGAGTTTGTGTAAAGTATGTGAAATCTATAACTGTAATTACTTCTTTGAGTTAGCACATCTTACTTGAGGGGTAGTTTATCATGTCACATAAAGGGTACTATGGCTTATGTGAAGCAGAGTCTCTCTATATGCAGATATTCTGGTGCTTAGAGAAAAGAGAACACATAATACCCCCCCTTTTTTTTAGAAGAGAAACTCTTACCAAATGCCAGTGGAGCAGTATATTATCCAGATACAATTCTGTTGATACATTCTTCCCGGGAAGGTGTCTCGCCCAGGGAGGAGGAGGGAGTTACAATAGCAGAATGTCTCTATAGCTCACATCCGTTTTCTTTCTCTCCCTGTCTCAGTGCTTTGGTCTCCTCGGTGTGAACGGAGCAGGGAAAACTACTATATTTAAGATGCTGACTGGAGACGTAATTCCTTCCAGTGGGAACATCCTGATCAGGAACAAGAGCGGGTACAAATGGATACTTACACTTACCGAGCACAGCATGGTTTTAGCAAGCTTTTATGTAGTTTCATGGTTGCATTATGAAATCTTTGTGACCTAAGGAGGGGAATCACTAAAGTGACTGAATTTTATTTTAAACCTTAACTATGACTCTGGTAGTAAGAGTTTTCCCTCTTTTATCAAAATTCTCTCTATATTAAGCAAGACAACTAGTGACCTACTGTTAGAAACTCATGTGTGCTAATCGTCTCCATTTAGATCCCTGGGTCACGTGGACTCTCACAGCTCATTGGTTGGCTACTGCCCTCAGGAGGATGCCTTGGATGACCTGGTAACTGTGGAAGAACACTTGTATTTCTACGCTAGGGTGCATGGAATTCCAGAGAAAGACATCAAAGAAGTGAGTACACATGCGGAAAGCAGCTTACTCTGAAGGCCACTGCTATCTCTACCCCTTCTCTCACGGTATGCCTGGAAAAGCCAATGCGCCATGCAGGAAACCATAACACGCCCTTCTAACCAGTGACCCAACTAGGCTTGATTGTATGTTCTATATCCAAACTTGTCTAAACACTCAGCTTTAGAAGCATTTTGACTTTAGTTTGTTCTGCTCTCTTAGTAAGTAGATATTCACACCGTGTTTGACTCCAAGTTGAACCTTGATTGGTGATGTTAGTAATTGTTTAACTGTTCAAATAAATGTTGGTATACACGAATCTCTGCAAAATGTCCAAGTGAAATAGAAGGGCTTCCATTTCTACTTCTTTTTTATTCTTTATTTTTTACTTATCACTGCATGGGATTGATCTCAAGGCTTCGCACATGCTAAGTATATACCCTACCACTAAGTTATATTATTAACTTTGACTTTTATTCTGTAACTCTGTATACCACTGCAACAATTTATCATTTGTAATGACTGACTAAACTCTTGGGGGACATTCCTTTGTTCTTCAAATTATGGAGAATGGCTGGGAATATCCCACTAGGATTTCATCATTTGCTAAGGTTGCTTTATTGCAGAAATAACTGCAAGAATCCAGGGTTCCTAATGCACGGCAGGTTTGATAACAGGTCAGTTTGAAATAGACTTAAAGTCTTTCTGACAATTCACAGCTAGGTAAAACTAAGGATGAAGTGGGATGGGAATCAATGGGAAACCAGCCTTTGAACTCCTCTGCCTTAGGTCTCTGGCTTTTAAGCAACATAGGAGAATCCTGGGGTAACAGCATAAGGTAGTCTGTAATTGTAAACACATACAAACATTTGAAAACGCACCTCCAGGAAACTGTTTTTCTCTTTTTGATGAAGTGTTGATTTATAATCAATATTTTAAAGATGAAAATGCAATCTGCGTTGAATTTAAATATTTTCTTTTCTTCCAGGCCTATATTCTCCACAAGAAACCTTTATTTTCACAGGCATGTTTTGGTGCCTTAAGGGCTTGACTCAGGCCTAATTCCTCTTCTTCTTATCCACAGACGGTTCATAAACTCCTTAGGAGACTTCACTTGATGCCCTACAAGGACAGATCTACCTCCATGTGCAGTTATGGCACAAAAAGAAAGCTGTCCACTGCCCTGGCCTTAATAGGGAAACCGTCCATCCTTCTGCTGGTAAGAGAGGCATTGGAAATCAAACTATAAAGGATCAGAGCAAGATATCCAGACTTGTGTTGCATAGTTGTTCCATTGGCAGCACCGCCAGCATCTAGTGAAGTCTCACTGTATGCCACTCACTGTCAAAGCACGAGGACTACGACATAACGCAAATTCGTATTAACAAATAATTTATGATTATGACAGTGTCCTCAGAAAAACAGTTGTGTCTGAGCAATGGCTCAGGATACTCCAGAGAAAGCACTCAGCATGTGACTGGGAAATAGCTACAAAAACTCAGGGGTTTCAAAGACGTTATAGAACAGGTTCAAATTGAATTCCCACTTATTGATGGGAATCATCTTTCTGTTAGGTCCTGATCAAGTGAACTATCAGTGTCCATTTTTTTACTGTGGAAAGAAGGTGCATTTTAGAACAGTGTTGTGCTGCAATTATATTCCTTTGTAACTTAAAAATGTGAAGTTATGGAAAATACACTGTGTTGCTTCATATGCATTTGGTAAAGGATCAAAACCACATTCCACATTTATATTTGGTTAAGAGCTGCAAAACTTAACTGATCACCTGAAAATGAAAATTACCCACACTAGTGATATAGTATTCTGCTCCCGTGGCCCATCAAAGCAAAGGGGCCTTTTATTCCAGATAAATAAACATGTCCTTATTTGGGAAGATTGCCTTCATTCAAGGACCTCTGAGTTTAAAAAGAATTTTAACTGCATGCAGTAAAACCCAGCTATAAATCAGCACATTATTCCAGGGATTAAGTCACACAGTGGATCCAATCATTTAAGCTGCCTAGACAGACCATATTTCCAGAATACCGGAAGCTTATAATGCATTACAAAGCTGCCAGTCAATGTTTATAATGGAAGCCTATTGTGTAAGCATCCCTTAAGCTGAACAAAGCAATCCTGGGGCACCCTTGTGAGATAATAGATGAAGAGTCGTTTGCATGAAAAAGTACCATGTAAATGCATGTAGTAATGAGCTGAGGAAATACAGGCTACAAGAGGAAGGCCCTGCCATATGAATACACTCCATATTCATTCCATTTTCTCCATAAAATAGAAGCAGTGACATCACCTCCTTTGTCATCTCCTCAAAGTAGTTCTCACCGCTTTATTTAGATTTAGCGTACTGCTACGCATGATGAGCTTCTGGTGATCTAATTTATTCCATTGAACATACGTTTTGAAAATTTTTCTTTGATTGTGACCTATATATTTTGCACTTTGGCGACTTCTACAAGTCTCATTTTTTATTTTCCCAAAGAATCTTAAATTTCAATTAATAACAAAACACTAAAAATACATGCAGAGCATAGTCACTGAGACGTTAAGTTGTGTTGTCTTCTGCTTCGCATGGCACATTATCGCTGGCAGCCACAATCCCACTTGCTGGGGGAAGATGGCAATCTCGATGATGGAGCTTCAAATACATATGTGAGAACGTAGAATTAAATGTAAAAACTCTGCTCCTCTGGTAATTGAAGTAGATTTTTTCCCAAGGAAAGCTAAGAGGCAGATGTAAAGTAACAGGATGTCAGCTTCACCGAAACACTTCTTTAAACAGAATGACAATTTTAAATGCTTAATTTTGAGATTTTGACAGCATCAGAAAAAAGCTTATGTGTAAAACATATACATGTATAAAACAAGTTAGTTACAGGACCTCGAAAAGTGATTTCTGCTCCCAGGGAGTTGAGAAGTGGTGATTCTTATAGAAAGCCTCATCAAACATTATTTGATACATTTTTTTCTGATAACTCTTTATTAAGGATGAGCCAAGCTCTGGGATGGATCCCAAGTCAAAACGACACCTTTGGAGGATCATTTCAGAAGAGGTGCAGAACAAGTGCTCTGTCATCCTCACATCTCACAGGTAAACTGAGTCAGGGCCCAGGGGATTCTGATGTGATGCATATAGAACATGAGTACTCATCAGTGCTCAGAGTATTGTCTTTTTAGTTGTGTGTGTGTGAGGGGGGGCGGGGAGGGAGAGAGAGAGAGAGATCTTGTTTGCTTGTAGAGGTCAGAGGACAGCTTGAGAAAGTCAATGTACTTCTTCTACATGTGGGTCTCACAGACCAGACTGAGGTACTCAGGTTGGAAACAAGTGCCGTTATCAACTGAGCCCTCTCATCAGCCCATTTGGAGTATTGCATGTTTGTAGTAAGTCAAGACTGGGTTTCCCAGTGAGGATACTGTGGTAGGACAGGGCACAGGGTCTCAGCAGACATGTTTACTGTGAAGCTCTCATGACTTAAGACCTGCTTATCCTTGGTTATTGTTCCCAACTGTCTTTCAAAAGGTTTCACACTCCTTAGTCTCCTCCTCACGCAATACTCCCTCTTATTAGTCAGGCTAAGTGCCTCTTGGCTCTGCACCCCCTCACCGGATGTTCTCTCTCCATGCATCTCTTTACGTATGTTTTTTTCTTGAAGTAGTCACCACAAACTCCTTGCAGGTCCTGACCTCGTCAGTCCATATAGAATCCGCTCACACAGCTCTCTTCCACACATAGCCCTCACAGCCTCTAAGTACGAAGAGGCTGAAGCATTTTAACTATGCCTCTTTGACGACATTGGCCTATTGTTACGATTTGGATTAAGTTCACCTTTCATTATAACGAACGCACAGCAGAAAATAATTAGATGCATTTATTCTGAGAGTTGTGTGTGTGCCGACATTGAGTCTGTCACCCTGAAGCTAATCATTGCATTCCCATGGACTTCTGCATGGCTTGAACAGGGTGATAACTGGGACTCCCTCTAGGTGCCATCACCCATACAACGAGAGAGCTTGTCATCAGGTACAAGTTAACTAGTTACAAACCCCAAAACAAAACCAACTGGAGTATGAGATAGTAAGGAAGATGCTCTGGGTTGTTTTGGGAAAATGTAGGTCTTGAGTTAGAGCTTGCATGAGCTGGGAAGGCCTGTTGGGTTGGACAGTAGAAGTGATCTAGACAGGAGAAATGTCCTTGAGTGTAAAAGGACAGGAATAAAACCCCATCCGAACATGCTCAATTTATATTTTAAGACTTTTTTGTTCTTTCTCAAGAGAGAGTTTTTGTCATTTTGATTGTGAGTCTATCCTTCAACAGCTTAACCTTCTCAAGAGAACCCTCAAGGGAGATCGCTACAGTACCATATTAAACTAGTTACACGTACGCTTACAACTGTTGCCCGATTTCTGTGTCCTGGATGTTAGTAGTAATCTGCTTTCTCTTTTAGCATGGAAGAATGTGAAGCTCTTTGCACCCGGCTGGCCATTATGGTGAATGGAAGGTTCCAGTGCATTGGATCTTTGCAGCATATAAAGAGCAGGTAACCAACAGATACACCATTTGCACATAGTATAGGGGAATTGTTCCAACAGTTACACCTGTTGCTTACCCCAGCCGTCACTGTGCAATGGATAGAAAACCTGAGAAGTCTCTCTTCATTGGAAATAGTCATTAACTCACCTGAAATTTAAATTATTTTATTAAAAGTTTATTGTATTTTTAGTTAAAAACCTTCAAGTCTTAGAAAGTTTGAAGCTCCTCATAGTCATAATAATAAATCATTTACAACCAAAATACTCTCAGGAAGTAGTTTCACAAGTATACCCAATAACAAATTAGACTTGATAAGTACATGAAGGCATAGATTTTTTAATCTACCATGTTTGCTTGCCATTTGCTCGAACTTTCAGTAAGCTATTTAACATTTTCACCACATTGAAAGCCTTTGAATCAAGAATACACACGGGAAAGATGCATAAATATCATATTAGCATCACATTAAAATTAAATTATTAATTTATATTCCCAAGTGTATGTATATATACATATGTGTGTGTGAATTTCTAAACTACAGCATGATACTTTATAATTTCCATACAGAAACTTAATTGTCTTATCAAAATAGTATTATCTGAGATAAAGACAAAATGATGACAGAGATATTGAGTTGCTTGTAGGGTTCATAACTTATGTATGAACTCTGCTCTTAGCATAATTAACACCAGCATATTGATTGACTGCATACTTGGTGTTGGAATCCCAGTGTCTTTAACCTTCATGATTGACATCAAATCTCCAGTGTCCTGCCTCTCAAGACCTTGATCTAACTTAGAAAGAATTTAACTCCAAAAGTTGACATCTATCATTGTCACTTGATGACTGTCAAAGGAAACCAAAATTGTGTGTTTTCATTCCAGTGTTGCTTTTGCTCCAAGATTCTGGAACAGTTATAGGTAGAAATTAAAAACAAACAAAAAATAAAACATGGCACTGAACTCTCCAGTTTGCAGCATGCACTGAACTTTTAAAGCAAAATGAGTCTTTATATATGAAAAGGGGCTGTAATGGTCAGCCTGGGACATATTTCATTATCTAGAATTCCAGGGGAGCTATTTTGGCAAAATGTAATTCACACTGTATTTTTGCACTTTTAGGTTTGGACGTGGATTTACTGTCAAGGTTCACTTGAAAAATAATAAAGTGAGCATGGAAAACCTCACAAGGTTTATGCAGCTGCACTTTCCAAAAACATACTTAAAAGTAAGTGATGTCTCCACCTTTTGACCTTGACTGGCTTTTTGAATAATAACAAAGTGGTGTTTGCTATTTCTTAGTGGATCACAGTGTTGTTATTCATACTAACCCATTAGTTCAAGATGTGAACTTTATACAAATAAATAAAAGCTCCAGATTTTATAACGTTGTAGGTATTTTAAATTAATGTAGTTATTTTACACCTCGGTATTAATTTCTTCCTTACAAAGTCTTTATGATCTACTGAATTCGTTTTCAGGATGTATATATTGCCAGCTTAATAATTACATACACACGTTCGGGAGCCAAGGATCAACAGGCATCATATAACCAACAGCATTACTTTCAGAAAAAAATTTAGTGGACTCAGAATTCTGCAGCTGGGAGATTTTATCTTCTTTGTTCCTCTCCTTTGAAAAAATAGGCCCACAAAGGTCTGAGCAATCCTCAGCTCCCAAAATGATTGAAGTGTCTTAGAGCTGGTTTCTTCTTGCTTATCCAGTAAAACCGACCAGTAGGACACACAGGGATGTGTACATTTGTGTCTCACATAGCACCTGTTTAATGTACTTGGCAGAAAAATCATCAGAATAACATCTTTGACAGACAGGTCTTTTGTGCAAATTGAGGATGACAAATGATTGTTGTTAAAAGGAAATCAAAGTAGAATAATGAAAAGAAATTGGAAAGCTCAGAGTTGAGCCTGACCGTGTGGAGGAGATATCTAAGGAGACATGTAAGGACTCTGAACTTCGTTTCTCTTATTTGTAAGCAAGAATAAACACCTACTTTACACAACAGGCGTTGAAAATGTCTGATGTCTTCACAAACTATAGGGCATAATATTAATGTGAGAGGATATTAGGTAGCAAAGGAAAACATTTTTAAAATAATTGTTTATCTTCATAAAATATTTTGCCTCAGCCTCCTCAAGTCTCAGATAATTTCTCTAGGAATATTAGCTTTCAAGTTTCTTGTCAAAACCCATCTTTCTTCTACAAATGGTGTTCGTCTCACACAAGGAGTCAGTTGCTTGGTTGTAATGTTCATTTACTGAGTCAATATTCCATTTTTCCTGGTGTGTGCCTCCTGGGACAAAAGCTACCCAAAGTAAATGAGCTGATGATAAAGGCAATTTCTCCCCCAAGAGAGTACCTTTATACTTCTGCAATAGTGTCTATATAACTGGGTCAATCAGAATTAAACATGCAAGACAATCAGATTACAGGGACAGGGTCATTGAGAGTAAAAGTTTATGGGGGGGGGCAGGCTCCAGACAAGGAGGGGAGAAAGAGAAAGTCTTGAAAATAAGGCTGAGATGCACCAACTTGATAGATCTACAGACACCGCGGAAGTAGATTCCGCAACGAGGACATCTGATCAAGCTAGCATTCAGCTTCTCTAGCTGCTTTGTGGCAGAATGAATCAGCACATCACGTTCCTAGGCTTCCAAGGAGGCTGCTGCAGTAACTCATTTGTGGAGGGAGGAGCGTCAAGTCAGTAGTGTGAAGGGAGCTCACAGAGAGGAAAGGTCAACTTTCCTTAAGTTCCCATCTTAAGGAGAGAGGCCTTAAAGAAAGCAAACACTCCCCACCCCTTCAAAAAACTAGACGAAACATTCAGAAGAGCCGGTGTTAGAGACACTCAAGGCAATGGCAATAGGTTACGAGGTACATGATCCTAGTGGTGAAAGCCTAAGAACTGAAAAGCCTTGTAAGGTTTTAAGGTGAGTCGAGAAAAGTAGGCAATGGCTTCTAGACAATTTCAACACTACTGATGCCTGGCATTCCTAAACTCATATCAGCTGAACAGCAAATCAGTTAAAACTGACCCACAAGTTGAGCATACAGGATGCATCCTACGGGTTCACCCTGTCCCCAGATGAGAAGGTAACTTTTGAAATGTTCATGGGCCCAGGATGGTTTGGAATTTCCATTAACTTTCTGATTTGTTTTCTCTCTGATGTCCATAAAACTTCTCATTTCATCTCTATACCCTGTTAGTTTCAAAATATGCCCATTATTTACACCATGGCACTGTTTCTCCCAGGGGAACAACTTCCAGCATTTTCCCCAGCTCTCCATAAAGTGAAATCTGATCAAGTCGATGCTACCTTGCCATTGTCAAACAGGTCTTTCCCTTTGGTTCCCGCAGGATCAGCATCTTAGCATGTTAGAATACCATGTGCCTGTCACAGCAGGAGGAGTAGCAAACATTTTTGACCTTCTGGAAACCAACAAGACTGCTTTAAATATCACAAATTTCCTCGTGAGCCAGACCACTCTGGAAGAGGTAAAATGCATGCCATAATCCATGGCAAGAGTCACACATTAGTTATTATGCATCCTGCTTATTTCTTTGTAATGACATTTAATTTACTTTTAATTAAGTCAGTATCTAATCTTGCACCTGAAAACCTTAGCAAAGAGCCTAATTTATTTCTAACTGCATTTGAGATATTAAAAAATAGATATGAAATGCGTTCGTAGCTATTTTTAGTGGAGAAATGAAGTTATTTTTTTTCAGTGTAAATGACATCTACTTCCATAAATGTTTACGGGTGCTTGGAAGCAGGAAACCATTCTCGTCACCTACGAAATAATTAGCTGTTAATGCTTTCTCTACTTTCTTCTGGATGGGTTTCATAACGAAGGTTTTCATTACTCGGTTTCCTGAATTAGGGTGTGTGGGACGAGAGACTGAGAGTGTACAGACCCTCACTTACATTCACTAAATCCACACACTTAATACTGCAAACGGAAAATTTCTTTCTCTTCCTTACACATCTTAATTACCTTTCCACTCCATAGTGTAAGGCTGTTCCTTAAGTCATCCATCATCTCACCACTGAGTGTTATACAGCTCAGCCAATGTAACGTACAGAAAACAAACTTTATGCTTGATTTTGAAGTAAGTCGCAGAGTAAGACAATGGATTGTCCTGCATTTTATGGATTAATATTTTATAGGGACTTAAGTTAATTATGGCTTTGCCAACACTGAAGAGTTATTCTTAGACTTATTTGACCAACATTGAGCAACATGATAGGAAAACTAGATCCTCAGTGACATTGTGATAAACCTACAATTAATAAGTTTAATGATTTTAATGGCATAAAAGGGTCTTCCTGTTAGATGTTTGGCAAACTTAACATAATGGGAGTTTTCTGTACAAATTTAATTCTGTGTATTACCTGCTGAAACTAGTGAATTCTCTCTTGATATTTCTATTTAAACATTTGATAGGGGATCAGGCTGTGATCCTTATCATATGTGATGAAGGTATCAGTGGGGATCATGTGGATTACAGATACATGGCTATAGATCCTTAACTATAGATTTAAATTTAGACTATGAAAAATGTAGTCATAGTCACGGAAATGAGCATAAATTTTAAAGTTTAGTTGAAGTTGGCTGAATAAATGGACTTCTAGGGAGGATGTGCATGCAAGCATATGAGTATGTCCTGAAGAAATCTTGTTTTCTTAACTTATAAGTGTGTGAGAGGAAGAAATGGAGGTAGGGAAAGAGGGAAAGCAAGAGAGAGTGAAATGGAGAGGGAGGGAGGGAGAGAGATGAGTGAGATGGGGAGGAGCAAGAGAAAGAGGGGAGAGAGAGAGAGAGAGAGAGAGAGAGAGAGAGGAGAGAAAGCCTTATTTCTTTTATTTACCTGGCACTAATGTCTTTCATTCTCTTAAAAAACTCAGGTTTTCATCAACTTCGCCAAAGACCAAAAATCCTATGAAAATGTCGATACCAGCAGCCATGGTTCTTCCATAAGTGTTGACTCACAGGATGGCCAGAGAGAGTCTTAGCACCTGCAGCAGCAGATTCAAGTCCAGCAAATGCCTGATGGATGCCTTTCCAACAGGACACCACTATTTTTAAAAAAAATCTCTTCCTTAAAAAGTGTTATGCTGGACACAAGTGCACAGCATGAGACTGACAAATTAAAATGGATACCAGCAAATATTATTGCTCCTGAAACAATTGCCCTGTACTCAACACAGTGAGCATGCAATGTTTATGCAGGTGATCGTTAGGCAAAAGGTCAACCTCACGATGGATGTCTTAATTTATTACTTTCAATAAAAGGGCAGCTTAAAAAACATGGGTATTAGTAGTTGAAAAGTAAGTCCAGAGAAGAAAAGTAAGGTGGATTAGGTGCTCAAACAAAATAACTTATTTCTAGAAAATAGCATGAACCCATGAATCTAGTATTTTGTGTAAAGTGCTAAGGATTGGATTAACAATGACAGAAAGCATTGAGCACAGTCAGTAAAGGAGGTACATGCTAGTTTCAGTGCCTGTGAATACATGGGGCCATAGTGAGCCCCACAATGTGCCTTATGATAAGAATACAATGAGACAGCAGTTTACCCTGGTGGTAAACCAAACTTAGATCCATTCCAGTTGTGCCTGGCCGATGTAAGGCACATGGAGAAGACGCTTCTTGCTTATTGAGAGAAGACAGGTGTGTCAGCTGGGCAGATCCTGGAAACTGTAGAGAACTCACATGCTGCTGGCAGGTAACGTTTTTAAAGCTCTTCCAGAAACCTTCACAATTCTAGTTTCTACACAGGAAACCTTGCTGTGAAAGAAAAAATAATAAGAAAATATTTTTCAGCTTACTAGCTCTCTGGTTGACTTGGAATTATATCTGATTACAAGATAGACTACTTGATAATGCCAAGTTACATACCCTTTGAATGTGTGTGTGTGTGTGTGTGTATGTAAGTTTGCCAGCTTTGACACAACTGTTCTGTTTCAATGACCAATAAACTCAAAGTTTAAAAGAAGTTATTAATGATGCCATTTTGTTTGCTAGGGAAGACCCAGGGACCACAGTTAGGAGACACATGGCCTATGAAGTTCCATGTAACCTGGCCCCTGCTTCCTTTGTCACTGTCATCAGCATCCATCTCCCCTTCTTCTCTAGGATTGAGTCCTGCTGGTCTCTTGCAGTTCCCATGATGCTCTACACTCCTTCCCGTCTCTGAAGGTTTTCACTGAATGACTCCTTAGTGCGAATGCTTGGTCTCCACTGACTGTGTCCATCTGACAGTCTTGAGCAATGTTACACTTTCCCAGAGAAGCTTTACTGCCTTGCTTTTTCAGCGTACATCTGATTCCTCCATTCTAAGGCTGCATTGCCACTCCATTGTTGTGTGAAAGCTTGTATCATAATTTGTCATGTATCTAGACTTTCAATATATCTTTTAACAGATAGTAACACAATTTGGGGGCATGTAAAATGTCTTTAGGAGCCAGGAATGCTTGTGATCCCAGAGTTCAGAAGGTAGAGGTAGGGTGATCATTAGTTCGAGGACAACTGGGGCTACCTTGTAATTCAAAGGCCAGCATGAAGTCCATAGTGAGTCCTTATCTCATAAACAAATAAAAGGAATTAACACTAGAACAAGTACTCATTGTGTACAAGTCCCTGGATACAGTCCACATTGAAAAAAATATGGCTATATAGGGACACCTATCAGTCTCTTTCTCTCTCTCTATATATATATATTCTTTTATTTATATTATATAAATATACATATATAATCTTTTAGAATAGAAAATTTAATTCTGAGGGCATGGGATTCTTCAGTCCCAGATTCCATGAAAAAATAAAAGAAATTTTACTACTGAAATTTTTCTTTTTATGGTTGGTTTCTCACTTGCTTGATTGTTTCTAGGCAATGGTAGGGAGGGAATCAAAGCTTTAAATGGTCTTTTAGAATGAAGAAAATTCTATTTTTTTTCACATCCATTCACTGGGCAGCTTCATTGTAGACTGGCCCCATTAATATTGCATCTTCATTAAAACTAAACACAATCACAAATGCTTTATATGAATGAATGTGGAAACTAAGGAATGGATATGCTGACCCCTTCTTTGATGAGGTGCCATCACAGAGAATGAAGAGCCTAAACACAAATGAAAGACAAGGGGGCATGTGCTGACTGGAGTTTTTAACCATCTTAGGGCATGGGTTAGCGGTTCCTGCCAACTGAATCTGCACCTTGGTGGTTCTTACCTGGCCTCAACTTCTTCAACTGCGCATTCACCTAAGTGTATGGTACTCATGTCTCTTAATAGACTTGAAACTCAATGAAGACAGAATCTGTTTGGATCTTCCTAACCCTCTCACCACCTGCACATACAGGAAACATTTATGGTGTTCAGTACATATGTGTTGGTGATATGAATAAATAAATGCATAAGAAACAAAGAGGAACTTGTGTGGTTGGCATGGAAACCACACATCCTGATTCTGTTTAAATTTCTGAAATGCAGTTTCCTACGAGATAGCTTATTCAGACAAAGGGAGGAAAGAACGATGTTTGATGCCATATTACAGTAAATCTGGGATGGGTGGGCTTGTATAACATCTTTGAAATCAGAATTCTAATGCCATGTTTTCATAGACTGTTGCACACTTATCTCTTCTTTTATTGGGGTACACCACATAAGGGCTTTATGGTTCCCTTTTCACATAAAAATAAGGAATACATATGAAAATTTACTTAATTCTGTATTCCTGTGGGCCTCTTCACAACAGAGGAAGTGTTTTCAGAATTCCCAACCCTCTGAGGAGGATTCTCCACTCTTGATAAAACATACAGAATCTCTCTTCTTTCCATGAGTTATTTGTATTACCTCTGAGTATTGTGGCAATTTTCAGTTCATCTACAAAACTAAATTTTCATGATAGCAAAACACTGAATACAAAATAAGAAAAAATCGGAAGATGATATATACACAGTCTTTTCCCAAAATGTCCTCTGCTTTTCTAATTCACTCCCCCCAAAATGGGTGAGTATGGCCTTGGTGGGGGTGAGGGTGGGGGAGATGGAGCAGGCTGCCACCCTTTTACCCTCACCTGAACTCAGGGGCCTACTTGATTCACTAACCAAAACTTTTCAATGCAACACAGCAAGTTAAAAGAAAAAAAAACAGTGTTTTCTTTGACATCATTTGTCACAGTTGATCTAGTGGCTACTTGTCATTTGGACAAGTGGGAAACAAATCTTAAGTAAAACAGAGATATATAATTAAAACAACCATATTAACTACTTACTAGTGATTTGTTACATGTGAAATACTGGGTCATATGTGTTATATCTATTAAAATGTTACAAATATTTATTGCTGAATACATTCATTTGAATGTTTGAGATTTCTCCACACTTTAGTGATGAGGTGTAATTGTGCCTGTGCGGCTGGCATGGACGTCTCTGGTGCTGCTCATACTGGTTGTGTTCTGGCTTCCACTGTTCTCTGTGGTATGGCCTTTAGGAGTGAATGGTGTTGTGGGAGGGAAGTAGAAGCATTCCTTAGCTCTCTTCTAGGATCACTCTGACCCAAAGCCCTGACTCTCAAGGGCTTTGTTCCTACGATGTAAGCACCTGTAAGGTATCCAACCCACACTGGGGATTCCAACCCTAGCAGATTCTATTCTAAATGCAATTCTTTCATTTTCTCTTTGGATTGTTCCATCATTAGTTTATAGGATAGCAATTCATGTTTATGGGTTGATGAATTGATTTAATAATTCCAACATTTTTCTCATAGAATATTTAGGATTTCTACACTTATTAGAATATCCCTCAGAAAAGGTCATTTTATTTCTCTCTCTTTTTTAATTTTCATGATATTTATTTTTCTTTCTTGTCTATTTCTCCAACTAGATTTTCCAGTAATATGCTGAGTACATATTCAAGTCATCTTTGGCTGCCTTTCACTCACATCTTCATTGTTACAATGAAATATACAGAACACAGTTTGTATCTATCCATATTTCATCAGCTATTAATGGAACAGTCTAGATTTTACAATAGACAACATTCATTACTAGGCAACATAGTGAATTAACTTTTTCAAAACACCTACACATCCACAATTATTTTAACCTCAACTTAATGCTATAGAGTATTATCCCTGGAAAGGGAAACAGGATCAAAGAAATTAAATAACTGAAAACAATACATAAAGTGTGTTAAATTATGACAATCATATTTTTATCCACTCCAAGTTATTTCTTACTCTCCCTCCTTTTTGATGTCTGGAGTTGCCTCATTCTTATGATAGGCTATCTTGATGCTGTCAGTCATGGTAGTGGTGACATCCATACTCCCCATCCCAGTAATCTGACCCAGCATGGTGATAATGTCTGTCCCATTTCTCCTGACCACTTTAGCTTAGAGACTGACACATGCCAAGTTAGCCGTTCATCCCTGAAATAATATTAAACTTCAGAAAAGACATTTCCTCATGGAATTGCTAACCAAGGAGAGGATGAGTCTAGAGTTTCTAGTTTTCATCTCATCAAGAACACACAAAGAGTTTGCATACTTAGGAAAGCCAAGCAAAAGAAACAAAGCAGAGATCCAATGGTCCTGGTGGTTCTGTCTTTGTTCTTTGACGGTAGGATTCTATGGTCAAGCCTGTAGGACCACTCTAGCAGCCAAGGAGGGCAGAGAGTTGAGGACCCAGATAAGTCAGGGCAATCTAGGAAGACAGTGTGGCAGAAGGTGGTAGCTACAGATGTGATGGAGAGTAGTCACGTCACAGTATACTGTGAAGCTAAAGCCAATGGGATTTGCTGCCAAATTAGAGAGGAAGGTGTAAGTGAAGGGTAAAGAGAATGAATCCAAAAGTTGAGACTTGAACAGCTGGATAAAAGAAAATGTCACTAACAGGAGAATGGGAACACAGGAGACACAAAGAAAGATCGAAGACTGTGTTTAAAGTCTATTAAGTTTTAATGCTGATTGGACATTCTCAAGGAAATGTTGAGTGAGCCATTGATCTGTATCTTTAGAATTTTGGTAAAGTTTTCTACTGAAAAAAAAAACACAAAATAAAAACCACAATCTGGATGAAATCACTTAGAAAGAAAAGCATGACCACAGCAGAGAAACAATTGAAAGGGAGAGGCCAAAGAGTCTCTCTGGGGTGGAGAAGGGACGTCCAGAAAGCATGTGTAAAATGTAAAGCAAGGAAAGAAATGGCTTCTAAAAGGGTGGGAGTGGCTGACCTTGTCTAGACAGCTGCTTGTGAGATTAAAATAAAGGCTGAAAAATTGACCACTGAGTTTGACATATTCAGGAGTGACCTTGGCTTGAGAAGTGTCTGTGAATTCATAAGAAGAAAAATTTTGGGATGAATTCAATAAAAATTTGGACAGAGAGGGAAACGGAGAAGGGTTGAAGAGGCAAAGGCAGCAGTTGTGGGGTGGTTGCAGTAATAATGGAAAAGGGGTCTTACCTGTTCTAGTTTAGGCAGAAAAAGATCAGGTTTGCCAGACATAATATCCTCTTGGGATATCATTTGGGGGCGGACAATGCCCCCTCTCCCTGGGTCTATCTTCCTTCCCATGAATGACTCAAATCTGGACTGACATAATTACAATTTGTTTTCTTTTTTAGCTTTTTCCCCAGCTGTTTCCAGCTCTCTATTGGGTATTTGTTACACTTTCCACTTCTCCCATGGGCATGATGGCTCACACGTACCTCAGAGGTCGCCTAATTCTGTCAGATGGTGTACTGTGACGGATCGCTCCTTTCAAGTCAGTGGCCATGGTGTGCTCACCTGCAGGCAGCTTGGTGGAAGCTCCAGGCCTCCCTTCTTCTTTCATCTTGTGGAGTCCAGTTTGTTTTTTCTGTGTCATACTCTAGAGTGCTGGACAGTAGCTCTCCTTTTGCAGTAAACTCCTTTGACACCTGCTTAACATAGCGGGCCACATATTTTCACAACAAAGTCCCCAACATAAAAAGTAGCACTGTGTCCATCCAGACCCTGTTACCTACCCCTGTGCTTAAAGGCCCAGAAGAGGGAACACATGGGCTTTCTCTGCACCACCTCCTTCTGTGAAGGAGAAGCAGAGTTGAAGACAGAAAGCCGCTCCACGTTTCAGGTGACCTCTGTGAATGGGACACAGTGAAGCAGATATTTGAAGAAAGTTTCCCAAGCTGACCTCTAGATGCAGTTAGGAATCTTGAAATCATTCTTATATTTCCCTGAGCTAGATGATTAGTTTATTACAAGGAGTATGTGTGAAAAGACAAAGAAATTAACCAAAGAATTTGAAATCAATTAAAAAAATCACACGTAGCTATGTTTGTGTGCACACATGTGCACGTGTATGTGTCTTGGTACATGTGTGTGTGTGTGTGTGTGTGCATGTGTGTGTGTGTGGTGCCTATAGAGGTCAGAGGAAAAGGAAGGCCAGGTTCAGGAGCAGGAGTTACAGGCAGACCTATGTGGGTGCTGTGAACTGGACTTGGGTTGCGTGCTCATAATCACTGAGCTATCTCTCAAGTACCTCACAGAAATTCTTCAGCCAGCATCTCAGCCTTCATAATTATCTCCCTGGTGCATATTGTTAATTATGTTTGTCATAAGCAAATATACATTACCTTGGTGATTTCCTCTGTGCATTTTTTTTCCTGGAAAATTTCCAGTTACCTAACCTCTTCTGTTATTTTCGGACTCTTAACGTGCAATGGATAAATGTCTTGGGCTACGTAATTAGAAAAGCAGGTGAGCAAAAGTATCTGTTGTGCCACATTTCCTGACAAGATGTGAAGAAATGACAATTCATCCAGGGGACACCAGCAGACCAAAAAAAAATGCTCTATTCAAGCCCAGCTTGGTAAACCATGGAGAGTATTAAGACTGCTTACAGGAGTATGGATGACTTGAGCAACTATGTTACCAAAAGCCAACTCCAGCAGAACGCCAGCTCATGAAAGTTGCACCATCAAGCCCTTTGTGTCATAGGTAAGCATCTACAACAACTGCTTGCTGTTTAAACAAGATCAAGAAGAGGACTTGTGGGTCTGGTAAGGTTTTTAGTCTAGTAGCCTTCATCTTTTCTCCAGGAGAGAGTGTTTTAATGAGGAGAAAAGAGCTCCACATCTATGTAGTCTTGTAGTTCACTTGTCTTGATCTGCAGAAATCTAAGAGTCATACGTCCGTGTGAGTATGTGTGGGTTTTACCTGGAGGAAATAACTGAAGGGAGAAGACTCTCCTCACAGAGGAGACATTTCCTTCCAGTGTCAGCTCACATATAATGAGGAAGGACAAGCAGTTGCTTTTCTCATGATGAACTTAGTGTCTTGCTAGCGGGTGGATCTACTCTATTGCTGCTTTTTGCCATCCTTCACTTACACAAGAGTCCAGTTTCTTTGGCCTTCCAAAATAGATTGAAGAATCTTCCAGACCTTTGGTAGTATATTGTGACTACTGTGCTATCCAGCCTTATGAGATGAGCAACTGTTGGGTTCTCAGCCTCTTCCATGTTGATAGAGATCCATTATTGGGTCATATAGAACACATTGTTTAAGCCAGCCTAATAAACATGTACTTATTTTATCTGTATTCTTCTAGAGTGCTGGTTCTCAACCTGTACTCTTTGAGGTGTCAAACAACAACCCTTTCACAAGGCTCACATACCAGATATCCTACATATCAGGTATTTACATTAAGATTCAGAAAAGGAGCGAAATTACAGTTATGAAGAAGCAATGAAAGTGATTTCATGTTTGCGGATCACTACAATATGAGAAAGTGCATTAGATAGTCATGGCATTAGGAAGGTTGAGGACCACTGCACTAGAGATCCTTGCTTGACAACAGCATCAAAGGAAGTAGTCTATGGTAGGTCACCTAGGTAGACCTTTCCTGCATTAACCAGTTAGTATAACCTGTCACCAGACCCCAGCTCTCTATATATCCTCAGACTTATTTAATATCACCCAAAGGTTAACACCCTTCTCTCATGAATGAACTCGTATTAAATTTCAGAATATTGATGGATAAAATATGAGTGCTAGATTATTGATTTATAACAAAAACCTAAACTGAACACGTCTATTCCCCAGCCAACAAATTCTCTCTCCGTGAAAGCATGCTACACAGGAAGTTGAGCTTTAATCAGAAGGTTGCTTGCTACACAGAGACTTGGGGCAAGTTAAATTAATTATGTAATTCTAGTGTTTAATGTTGTCAGGTTTCCCAATCCCAAGGCCTTCATCTCTACGGTAGGATACACTTTCAAAAGATGCAGCCTTGATCGTCCTCAGGAAATCTCTCGTTACCAATGAGTGGACCTCCAGCTCCACCAAACTTTGTACCCATCAATCTTTTTCACTGTCTTTTTGGCCAACAAACCTCTTTTTGATGGGCGCTTACTTCTTTTAAGCATCATAATATAGCAGTTTGCATTAAGATATAGTTTTTCAGGTGTAATGATTTTCTGTCTTCATTATTTATTTTTTCCATGCTTAACTCAATGCGGTGTTTCCAGACTTCCTTCATTATAGGAATCATTTAGGGCCCTTTCTTTAAAAATAAGTATACATACATACATACATACATACATACATACATACATACATACATACATACATACAGCTTCTGACTCAGTCAGCTGGCGATCAGGGAATAAGTTGTATTCTTGGCAAGAATCTCAAAGTTTCTGCCTTCGAGGGGACTAAAGAAGCCTTGTTTACAGAACAATTAAATGGGCCTTGTGTCTGTGCTCTTGACTGAGAGCCCCACCATGGCCAACACCTATCTCCCACATGAACACTCATTTCAACTACACTTTTGGAAGCACTCAAAGTATTGATTATTTCTCATCCGAGGGGCATTAGAAAGCAGGGGTTTAGAAAATTGCTTCTCAAACAAGAGTACACACAAATCACCTAGAAATCTTATTAAAATGAAGGTAATGATCATAAGTCTGGGATGGAACCCAGGATTCTGTATTTCCAACAGATACTCAGGCATGTCAATGTTACTGCCTCCTCAGACAGGCTGTGGACAGCACAGTCTGAGCCTACAGTTTCCAGTTTGGAAGTCCACTAGTCTTATCAAAGTGATTTTGGACACCTTCCTCAATATCACTCTAGCCAATTTCTTTGGTTTTTTGTATGAAAATAAATGCTAATATCTTCCTCATGAGTTATTATGGTTTTTGTTTGTTTTGTTTTGTTTTGTTTTTAAGAGGATTGAATGAATGTCAAAAGTGCTTCAGTGAGGCCCTATGGGAAATTCTGCATGATAGCTGTCTTTAACCTTGTTGTGTCATGGCTTAGTTTCAGCTAGCTAATAATGGATGTAGAACTAACATCATCATTGCTCAGGGTTTTCCTAAACAAAAATCTGAGCTGGTGAGATGGCCCAGCCGGTCAAAGAGTGTTTGTCAGACAAACCTGATGGCCTGGGTTCTATCACCTGAACCCATAGTGAAAGGAGAAAACTAACTCCTGAAATCTGTCCTCTGACCACCACACACATGTCACGGAGCTTGTATACGTGTGTGTACACACATCCAAATAGTAAATAAAATTAAAATTTTACAAAAGAAACCTCCTGAAGCCAAATTTTTCTATGGAAGACAGGATGGCTGTTTTTGCTTAGCATCAGGCAGATGGTGAGCTGTGTTTTACTGATTCCAGGACTCCCCTCCAGTTTTCAGCTTTTGTATAACAGTCAGAGCCACGTTGTTTACATCTTAGGCTGAACTTCAGTTCATTAAGTGTTTTATTTTATTTTTGTTTTGCTTTGTCTCTTTGGGTTATTCTTAGAAGTAGCAATCAAATTTATAGTTCAAAAAATTGCTTCTGTAATTTAAGATTCTTATCGGAGGTTGGGGTCTGGGTGAGTGTTTCCAGGCTTTTGGTGTCTTATTCACAAAAATTGAAATAAAGGCCTGCACAGGTTATAAAGCAACAAGAAAACTTTATTCAAAGTCAAATGATAGGACCGATCAGCCAGAGAATGTACAGTGGAGAGTGACAGCAAGATGGGCCACATGAATGAGAGCAGAGTATTCAAGGACCTTGGTTATAGTTGGGCTTCTTTTGATGGGGTTCAAGTGAAGCCTGGTTTGGTTTGATAAGGAGTGTGTTTTAATTTTTTGTGTTTTGATTGACAGTAAGCCTTTCCTTACTCATGCCCTTTCCCATGATGTATTTGAGAGTAATCATATGAGTGCCTAATTTCAAATATACATAAGATGGAAAAGGGGGTCCACCATACAATTTCATTTAGGTGGATTGAAGAGATGGCTCAGCAATTGGAAACACTTGCTCTCTGGCAGTGGTCTGAGTTTGGTTTCTAGAAACTACATCGGGTGACTCAAAACAACTTGAAACTCTAGCTCTGGGAGATCTGAAACACTCTCTGGGATTCTGAGGGCATCTACACTCACACGTGCACACACTAACACACATACACACTCTTACTTAAAAAATAAAACTTTACTTAGAGGACATAGTTCACTTAATTGCACATGTACACTGGTGTAGACCTTCTACCTTCATACCCGGGTATAACTGAAACATAGGATCAAATAGAAACTGCCTGTGTTTATTCATTAAGGGGAGAAAAAACACATTTCATTGTTGTGGGGTATGCATGTAGCTCAATACAGGTGGGAGTGCTGGGTTGTTAATAGGTTGTTGAGTGTATTGTTCTCAAAGAGGTGTGGGTAAATAGTATACGTGGTTAAGAATCCTAAACCAGCAAGTGTTTTCGTAGAACATGGGTGTGTATAGTCCAAGCAAAGCAGAGACCCAGGTTGCTTAGCTTTTCCCTATACTTCCTGCCTCAAAAGTAAAAACTCAGGCTAAGTGCTGATTTAATAAAATTATCCAGTTTCTGAGGCATATAATTTGGTAAACATTGTAACAACACTATTCTGTGTGTTTCTTCTGACATGATAGAAGTGTTCTATGTCTGTATGCTGTTCAACAAAACAACCACTAGCCACAAGTAGCTTATTAGCTATTATAATATAGACGCTCAGAATAAAAACTGGTATTTTAAATTTTGCTTAACCTTATTTGTGTTGTTTGAGCATGTATTTTGAAAGAGGGTCATGCAGCACAGGCTGGCAATGAGCTTGGAGCTGAGGGTGCCCTTCAAGTTCTGATCTTCCTGAGGGGAGTACAAGTATGAACCACCTCATTCAGCTTTATATGTTGCCTGTGATAAGACTTGGGGCATTGGGCATGCTAGACAAACATTCTACCAAACCAAACTTCAAGTTTAAGTATTTAAAATTTAAGCTGACATGTTCCTGGCAAATGATGCATTACTCTATATAGGAATAGAAGGCTTCCATGAAACCCATTAACATTACTGGAATTGGTAAAGGATTGATGATTGTATTTAGCCACTGAAACAGTGAACAGCTTAATGATTAGTGAGTCCATCAGCTGACACAAAGTACTATTGGGAATAGTCTTTATGCCTGTGACATCATAAGGACAGAATGTACCGAGAGCTCTATGGCAAAACAAAACCATAGACAAAAACTAGACAAACTGACTCAGCCTAATGCGGGGAGTGCTTGAACTCAGCAAACTTCTGCCTAAATTAGGGGTGGACAAATAATAAATAAAACAATTCCTGAGAGTCCTATCCTACCTTCCTTTCCACAAAATCTGAGCTGGAACTTCACAATATTATATTTTATATTTGTATTTTATAAGGGGAAGAACTTTATTTCAGGCATCCTTCCTGAAGTATAGCATTTTCTTTTAAAAAACAAGATTTATCTTGTTATTTATGTATGTTTATGTGTCTGTACATGTGTATGTGCTTCTGCATGCAGGTGCTTTTGAAGATCAGAAGAAGGTACCCAATCCCTACAGGGCTAGAGTTAGGAGCTGACAACTGTGGATGCCGGGAAATGAACCCTAGTCTTCTCAAAGACCAAAAGCTGGGTCATATCTCTGGCCCCCATTATAGCATTTTTCTGTATTAGAATTCTGGATGCACATTGAAATTACTTGGAGAAATTACACTGGTATGACTGTTTCACTCTTTCAAAATATAATTATTTTATATACATATATATTAAATAATTACTAACAATATGGCATGAAAGCAAAAGCTTTTGAAGTTCCCCAGGTGTTTTTAATGAGTAGCCAAGGCTGAAAATCACAGCTCTGTTATCTTACCAAAAATGTAAGTTCAAAAATGATATGCAACTCCAGAGCCTTATTAAATTTGTTGGACTTTGGTTTTACCGATTAAATTATAAATTGCTTTGCCTCCATACAGATCCCATGAACACTTATATTATAATCATCCACCAAATTGCAGCTAGAAAAAAAGAGCTTTTTTCTAGAGAAATCAAATAATGATTCTAAACAATGTAAAAATCAAATTATCCTCTATCCTTTATGTTTGTAACCATATTTAAAAACTAATACTGAAAAACAGACTCAACTGCCAAACACAACAGAAACAGATGAGCCCCTCCTAGTCACTGTTTTCAGAACCGCCCCCAATCTCTCACCCAGATAGGAAATATAAAACCATCATGATAAACCCTCACGTTTGAATTTTCTAGACAGGTAGTTGTGCAATACTTTGAGATGCCCAGACAGCTTCTTAAGTGTTTCTCCCATCTGCTTTGCAGCTGTTGGTCTATTCTTTCTTCCTTTCATAAAATATAATACAGACTATGAATCATGTTGCGATGTTCTTGGGAGGAGGCTTTGTCTTGGTGTCATGCGTGAATCATGTAAATCTGCCATAACAATCCAATTAAGTCGTTAAGGCATTCTGTGATGCATCAGTAAGCAGGGACTACCACAGAGAGAGAGCTTTCTTAGTAAGTCAATGCCTTTAAGCAAAATGGCAACACAGACATGCAAGCCTCTTTCTGTGGGTGTCAGAAAAATTGAGATTCCCTTGCTATATTTCAGAAAGCAATACTTTGAATGAATTCTCATTTTTAGTAAGTTTAAGTATCTTTTAATTTAAGCAAAAATATAATATGAAAGTACTATTAGAATACAACATAAACTGATGGAGTATGAATTTTCTTGCGGGGAGGGGTTTGAGATAGGGTTTCTCTATGTAGCTTTAGAGCCTGTTCTGGAACTTGCTGTGTAGACCAGGCTGGCCTCCAACTCACAGAGATCTACCTGCCTCTGCTTCCCGATTGCTGGGATTAAAGGCATGTTCCATTACTGCCCAGCGACAGAGTATGACTTAATAGAGACAAAAATCATATCGCTAAGTCAAAAAATATTTAAAAATAATAAATATAAATTACATTATACTTTACGTTGTTGATATTTGAGTTTCAAATCATTGAATATTATGCAATCTCCCTTAAAACTTAACATGTTTCAGGTAGCATTAAATTGACTTTTGAGTCCACTCCAATTAATGACTACCTCTTCATCTCCTCAGGAATGACCACAATAATGACTTTGGTGTGTTACACTTAAGAGTTTTAAGGTAGGCGGGCTGACGAGATGGCTCAGTGGTTAAGTGCATGTACCATTCTTCTAGAGGACATGAGCTCAGCTCAAGCTTCAAGGGATCCAATATCCTCTTCTGATTTGTACCCAGGCACATCCATAGTTAATAAAAATAACAAAAGTTTTAAAAGAGTTTTAAATTAATTTACACATGGACATTTGCAAGCATGTGCAAAAGGAAAGCGCAGAGCCTATGCGTAGTTGGGCCCATCCTTACTGTGAAAACAGAAAGACAATAGATCAAAATTAACCAGAGCTGGACTCTGCAACATAAAGAAAGCCAGAGAGGAAGTAGACCCGGAATTCTGCTTCTAAGGGGTTGTACTTCAGGGCAGTTAGACAATCCTGGGAAATGAAGAGAACTAAATACTAAATGTACCTCAAGTGAGATGAGGAGAACCAGGCTTGGTTTAGTTTCTTCAGTGAGTCTCATATATATATATANTATATATATATAATTTCCCCCAGCAAATGTAAAAGAAAATCAGACCAAGTGGAGGAAATCTAGGAACTACAATAGCTTACTAGGATCTCCATGAAATATGTTGGCAGGTGATGGCAATTTCCTGAGATAAAACCCTCCATGTTAGAGGGAAGATCATTAAGGCACAGGGTGTTATAAAAGAAAACGAACCATTCCATCCTCTGCTCCTTATTAAACTCAAGAAGCAAACAACTCAAAGCTTTCAGGAAGTCCCTGAAACTGACTAGATCCACGAGACCTTTCCCTCTCCCTGTTTATACAAGCAGAAAAGACTATTGGAGAGACAATCAGGTCAGTCACTCTGCCTGTTTGCATTGCTGAATGAGGTCACAACACCCGAGCTGCTTGAGAAGACGTTCTTCAACTTGGTGAGCCAGGCTGTGCTGTGTGCTCCAGGCTTTCAGCTTTCATGAGCTGTCACTCATTCTGAGGTAGGCTTTGGTGATACAACTCTCTTCCAGTAATTTTAAGCAATTTCTCACACACTCTTGTAAGTAACCCCAGTAAAACTCACTGCTTCACCAATTTGAACCAAAATATCCATACTTTGGTCTGTCACTGATACCCTAGTACCAGTTAGTAGGCATTTAAATGTTAGTAGACATTTATTCATGTACCCACAAGAACAGTACCAGCCAACAGTGTAATGGGCAGTCAGGTGTGTTCAGGACAGTCCTTCCTCTTCTGTATTTCCTCTTCCTTTACTATGTCATTCTTCAGTAGCTCAAGATGAGTGTGTGTGTGTTATGTGTGTGCAGTTATGTGTATGTTGTGAGTATATTACATTCATGTAGGAAAAATGGCATAATGAAAACCATTATTTTGTATAATTAATGTATAATAATAATAAACACTATAAAATAAATTGGGCAGTAGAATCTATCATTACAGGGCAGGCAAAATTAACACACAGCAATTGTAGAAAATTTTAAAATAGTAATAATGCCAATTAAAATGCTGTTTTTATTTTAATCAGGTGTCTTTGATTCTAAACAAAGTCCACAATCAATACTGTTATTAGACACACAATCTTTCAAAGTGCTAAATTTGGAAAGGTTGATATGGTTTCTATTGGGATTTATTAATATATGTGTTGATGCTTTGGAAAAACTAGTCAGTAGGTAAAGGCAACTGAAGTGTCCCAAAACACAGGCCAAGAGAATACAAAGGATCTAACTTCAGTCACATGTATACCCCAGTTAAACTTTTGCCCCAGTGCACATTGCTGAATTCTGTTGCCTTCCTGCTGAGAACTATGCTTTTCATTGGAGCAGAACATTCCACTCCTACAAACAGCCATCAGGGTCATCTCACTCTCAACTCCCTTTCTTTACCAAGGACTTTTTTGTTCTTGCACTTCCTCCTTTCTGAAAATGTTGTACATACCTTCTTTAAATGATCCAGTCAATTTTTTTGCAAGACAACTTGCTACCTTGCCTGCACCAAACCATGTTTTGAGAAACAATATACTATATATAGGGATAGACAGATGATAGATAGATAGATAGATAGATAGATAGATAGATAGATAGA
>LOEQ01001854.1:194860-217130 GCA_001685075.1 Bramus lutescens
ATGTGGTTGCCGGGAATTGAACTCAGGACCTTTGGAAGAGCAGGCAATGCTCTTAACCACTGAGCAATCTTTCCAGCCCCAGTACCCTCTTTCTTAAATTTTTTTAATGATTTTTATTGAGCTCTACATTTTTCTCTGCTCCCCTCCATGGCACTCCCCTCCCCACTTCAGCCCTCCCAATTTACTCAGGAAATCTTGTCTTTTTCTACTTCGCATGTAGATTAGATCTATGTAAGTCTCTCTTAGTGTCCTCATTTTTGTCTAAATTCACTTGGATTGTGGATTGTAGGCTGGTTTTCTTTGCTTTAGGTTTAAAAACCATCTATAAGTGAGTACATGTGATAATTGTCTTTCTGTGTCTGGGTTACCTCACTCAATATGATGTTTTCTAGCTCCATCCATTTTCCTGTAAAATTCAAGATATCGTTATTTTTTCTGCTGTGTAGTACTCCATTGTGTCTGTACCGTCTGTGTGGTTTTTACATGGCTGCTAGAAGGTGTCATCTCCTCAACCCTTCTCTATCGATCACAGCATCCCCAGTTCTTAGAATGCTGCCTAGACAAGTACTCTAATCTTATTTGTTAGATAAACACATACATCATTGTCCACCCACTGTCATTTTTCATAGAATAGAGAAATAATTTTCTATATACCCATTCCTTTATACCCATTCCAATAGAGATTGAATTCCTCTCAGGTCACTGCCTGCATGTGAAAACAATGATATCTAAGTCAATGACAATAAGAATAACAAATAAGGTCATTCAGAGATTGATAGGCATATATGTGGATTGGAGGTAGATTCCAACTGGATTACTTCTTTTCTTATCTTTTCTATTGATGTTAAATTATTGGAGACATTGTTTTAAATTTTTATGTTTAATTGATAAATTATGTTTTTGTATATAGTTATGGTATACAATGGGATGCTTTAATATATGCATAAAATGGATGAGTCAATGAATCTAATTAGACATCTCATCATAAATTTATATTTTTGTGGTGGTAATGTATGAAATGTACTCTATTAGCAATTTTGAGATACACTTTACTAACTCATCACCATGTTGTTCAGGAGACCTCAAAAACTTATTGCACCAAGCAAAGTCTTTGTAACCTTTGTCTCCCCATTCCTCCCACCCTCACTCACACCCTCTGGTAACTACTGGGCTCCTTTCTGTGCCTGCAAATGTCACAGCTGCAGATTCCACATATAAGCAAAATCATGTTGTATTTTTTCTTTTCACACCTACTGATTTCCCTAAGCATTATGTCTACTGTCATTCAGATTGTCATAAATGGAAGGATGCTGTTTTTAAGGTAAATAGTATTCTCTCTCTCTTTCTCACTCTCTCTGCCTCTCTCTTCTTTCTTACAACCCTAGACAACACTGTCCTGACAGCATCATACCTACAAAGATAACAAACCTGAGGAGGAAACTAGAGAGAAGGCTAGGCGATCAATAACACTGTCTGCTGCTCCAGATGACCAGAGTGTGATTCTCAGGACCTTCCTGACTGCTTACAACACTATGTAACTCCT
Organism: Bramus lutescens; assembly: GCA_001685075.1. Classification (NCBI taxonomy): domain Eukaryota; kingdom Metazoa; phylum Chordata; class Mammalia; order Rodentia; family Cricetidae; genus Bramus; species Bramus lutescens. Next base: position 196,404 of record LOEQ01001854.1, read on the forward strand.
GTCCCAGGGGGTTCAAAACCCTCTTCTGACCTCTTCGGGCAATAGGCACATACATGGTAATCAGATTTGCAGGCAAACAAAGTAGTTATACACATAAAATGAATCTTAAAAAGTCAACTCAAAATGGATTAAGGCCTTAAAGAGGCAGCTAATATTTTAAAAATGAGAATCCATGGAATTTAATTAAAGTAAGTGATGTTGGATGCTCCAAACTAACCCCAACATAAAGTCATACTTAGGATGAAACTGGAAGTGACTGTACATATCTATATGGTATGCATCTTTTTCTCAGTTTATTAGCATCACTGGAGAATCTTTCACAAAAAAAGGTTTCAGAATTCTCCACTGGGCCCTAAAGAAAATGATAAAAGAGAGAAAAAAGATTGGAAGTTGAGAGTGGAAACTCCAACCAGTTCACTACTGGTGTTTCAATTTCCACGAGTATACGGTAGGTGTTCAATAAACATTTGCTTACTTACTAACAGATGGAGTAACCAATGGCTTAATGACTGGTGCTGACTCCACTGCTTCAAAGGCTTAAAGCAAATACATTCAGCTCAATTATGCTACAATACAATAACTACTGGCTTTATTATATTGTGTCTTAGAGGGAGATCATTTGACCCATGATAAATAGTGATTGCCTTAAGAGCTCTGGAATGTCCTATTGGGATGCATCCAGCTCCAGTCACTTGAACACGATTTCCATCTTGGTTTAATATGTTTGGCTCCATATGATGTTTTAAAGCATATAAAAAGGCTCTGTGTCCTGTCGCCAAGGAAATCTAGGTGGATTTAGACATAAATATTCATGAAAACTTCCCTCCATCTTCCCTTAAAAATGCTCCATTGAAATGGAGATTTTGACTTTTAGGATAATGAAGAATATTAAGAGCTTTTATTCTGAAAAATTAATAGATTAATAAAATGGCATTTCCCTATATTCATTACGATGGTTTTTCTTTTTTAAAATAAATTTTGATGCACTGTGCTTGTTCTGATGGGCAAAACATCTTTTCTTTCAGTAGGTGGAATAGATCCTAAACTGTGGACTCTAAGCTCTATGCTCTCTATTAATCCTCAATTAAATACAGCTGGGATGTTGGTATTTGGGTGCTTTGGGGAAACTTTGACAATTCCCTGTCTATGAAGAAAACAGACGGTTTTAGATTTCTGTCCCTTTTGTTAGGCACTTTCTAAGCTATCTTAAGTCTTTCCAGAGTCTCAGAATTGTTTTCTTTCTGGTCAAAAGATGTAAACAACAAAATAAGAAATCTTCGAATCCCTGTTGACACAATGCTGTTGACTGACATTAAGTGCATTTGTTTGGGATAGAATATCTGTATTCTTTTAGAATAAAACTAGAAGCCCATGACCAAAGAAATAAGCTTTCAGGAAATTTTAGCAAGGGGAGATTCGGAAGAGGGAACATTTTTGTTTTGTTATTATTTAATTCACTTGTGTTGTCACTTTTCCCCGAATGGAATTGTCCCATTCTGGGAAAATCTAACTTGCCTCTCGAGTGAATCAAGGCAATTGAAGAGAGATTCTTTTCTGTTGCCCTCTGCCTCTGCAACTGTGTCCGTCAAATCTAACTTTCGCTTGTGCAAAACAGGTGCACCGATGTTTTCAGTTCTGTGTCTGATGAGGAATATAATTACAGCATTGATTGTCTCTTCCATCTGATTGGTTCCCATTGTGCCTTTGTCTGTTTTGAGGTCTTGTATACTAATCATTTTACTAGTCATTTGGTCTTTGCCACGTCCCATTGAAAGAATGTGATTTAGTTTTTCAATTCATCACATCTTATTGTTTTTATTATTTGGAATTGTAACATCACAATAGGGTTTCTTTGTCTAAGAATGTTTAAAGGGGATCTAACATTTTAGAGAAATTCAAAAGGTTTAATTAGAATTAAACTATGAATCTTCCGCAAACCCTATCTGTCACTTAATGATTCAAATTCCTTTCAAAAATCAAGCAAAAGTTTATTTTACACAAAATTATACTTAATCCTGAGTAATTTTGTCTTACTCTTCTATAGTTTGTATATGCAACATATCCCAGGAGACCACATGCTAATGTCTTGGTTCCCACCTGATGTTGCTGCCAGGAGGTGGTAGAAACTTTGGCAGGTGGAGACTAGAATCTCACTGAGGGCATGTCCTTTAAGGGTATAATAGACACCTAATCCTAATATGTATGTATGCATTCATGCATCTATCTATCTATCTATCTATCTATCTATCTATCTATCTATCTATNNNNCTATCTATCTATCTATCTATCTATCTATCTACCTACCTACCTACCTACCTATCACCTATTTCTCTCTTTCTCACTCTCTCTCTCTGGCCATGTAGTAAATTATTTTACTCTATTCTGTATTCCTCTTCAGATGTGACCCACTGACAATTGCCCCTAAGCAATTGTACCAACCAATCACTTACTGCAATATCTATGGTGATATTTGGTTTGTGCTCTAACAAATAAAGTTTGCCTGAAGATCAGAGGGTGGAGATAGCCACTACTTAGAGGCCAGGCAGTGGTGGCACACATCTTTAATCCCAGCACTTGGGAGGAGGAAGTTGGAAGATCAGGAGTTCAAGGCCACTCTGGGCTACACAATATTGAACCAGTTTAAAGAGAAACAGAACTGGGCGATGGTGGTTCACAACTTTGATCCCAAGCTTTTGATTCCAATATTTGAGAGGCTCACACCTTTAATCTCAGCACTAGGGAGGTGGAAACAGGAATATAAGGCAGGCAGAGACAGGATCTCAGGCCCATTCAGTCTGAGGATTCATAGAGACCGATCTCCCACATTCGGTCTGAGATTTCATAGAGGTAAGAACTCTAGTGGCTGGCTGCTCTGTTTCTCTGATCTTTCAGCTCTCATCCCCTAATACCTGAATTCTGGTTTTTATTTTTAAGACCAATTAGAATTCAAGCTACAAATCTCTAAAGCCAAGAGCCCAAATAATTTTTGTTTCCTCTTTGTAATTTATTACCTTGGGCATTTGTTTTCATGACAGCTGACTAACACATACCAAAACTGTGAAAATATGTGTTATAAGAGGCTGGCAAGATGTATCAGAGGTGAAGAATGGATACTATTCTTGCAAAAGACCTGAATTTGGTTCCCAGAGCTCATCTTGGGAAGCTCATAATTGCAGTAACTTCAGTTACAGGAAACCCAATGCTGTCTCCTGGCTTCCTTGGACATTGTACTCATGCAAACAAACTCACACTCAGATACACACATATATCCAAAATTTAAAAATAATTTTTTAATGTATTATAAATTGTTGACTGGCAACTGTCATCGTCCTCAACTGTTATATTTTCCATTTTTACCAAATTTTCCTTACTGGCCCAGATATCATTCTGCTAAAAACTGACAAAATGTCACACAGCATATTCTTAACTTTCCTTGCAGGTAGCCATAGGCATGTGACCCAATTCTAGCAAAAGAGACCCACAGGAGAGTCTGCTAGATAGCTTCTGAGAAAAGTTTTCTGTTCTGCAAAGATATGTAGCGGGAAACTATCCATCTTTCATGGCAGACAATGTCATCTCTACATGTCACACCTAAGCTACAAATGCACTCTTAGAACCAAGAGATTAAGTAAAGCCAGGAATCAGAACTCTAAGGGTTGAGAGCAGCAATACAGATGGACCTGAATCCACTATGATGTCATTACTCTGTTGAACAAATCCTGAAAACATATCTTGAGTATTCTTTTAGGATAAGATGATGGTTTTGCTGAATCAACTAAGTTGTTTTCTATTACTTCTTCCCAAAAGAATACAATAGAAAATTCTCCACACTAACTGATAGGCATCACAGAACTATATCCATAACAAAGAATATTGACCTAAAATTCTAAGTTATGTATTTGAATGGGGAATATTTTCTTACTTAAACAATAAGGAACTTCTGAAATAATGATTATCTTTCTAGATTTATGTGAATAATCTTATTTAAATAGATTCAGAATCTAATGACATTTTGTTCCTTGTAGAGTAGAATTGGGTTATTTACTTTGATTTTGTTGTTGCTCGGGAGGGACGTGGGCATAGGGAGAGAGGGTGATCTATGATGTCAAATAGAGCTCAGATTAAAATCTCCTGCCATCCAGCCCTAGCTTAATTAATATAATGTGCAACAGGAGAGGCATAAATCCAATAGTATAAACTACAGAATGCCAATGATTACATTGTTTATCCAGTGCCACCTAACATTACCTAACATGGCTCAGTTCAGATACATAAAAAATTCTGATGTTATTTCTCATAAACATGTGCTTCTGGAAAAAAACATTCTTCGGTTTACCCAGCAATCCATACAGATCATGCCCAAGGAGCCTGTCACCTACTCCCAGTCCACAGTAGCAGGTTACCTGGCTGTTGGTGCACCAAGGTCAGAATAGAGTGCTACTCTACCATGAGCAATCTGGATAAAGAGACTGGCTTTCAGAAGGAAGTAAACAAGTGTTCCACTTTGGGTGATAGCCTCGATAAATTGATTGTGTGAGTGGAGTCATAAAAATGGGATAAGGATTAATGGAGAGAAAGAAACATGAATTTCACATTAAAAAGATTAGGGAAATCCCGACCTTTATTATAAAATATCTGTGAGCCTATAAAGATGATTTATAATACTGGAAAAGCTTTGGCTAATGCTCCTGGGAGGCTCAGAAAACATAATCCAATTTACTTGTGGTGCACAAAAGAGATATCCTTTAAAATAATTGCTATTTTAAACTGTAACCTTCATGAAGCTTTGGCATCTAACCACAACATAAGGATTAACCAAAACAGTTAAACTGCTGGTTTATTTTTTTTAATGTAATACTGTTGTGTGATGTATTCCTCAGCTAGTGGCAGGAAAGCCAGCTGTGTAAGAGAACTGTGTCAGCAAATGCACACACACCTTAAATTAGCTGAATCACCTTGATGGGGAAACTCAGAAACGAACTGAATGTCACAAACACATGTCACCTCTTCATCGAGCTTTTTGAGTCATGTGATTGCTCTCCTCGGAGAAAACAAAGCTGTAACCATTGGACAACAACCGTACTTTTGCAAATATGTCTTTCTCTCGGGCATTTAGTCTAACAAAACTCCCAGAAGATTCAGACTCATTTTAGTTTCAGAATTAATTAACTATAGGAGCAAAGTGGGTCAATGTGGGAGGAGTATTTACCTGCCTGGCTTTTCGGGCAGTCTTATTTGTCTCTTACTTCATCGAACTAGTTTCTTGGAGGGTCTCTACAGTTTGAAATGTGCCTTAGAAAGAAGTGGGCTTCAGAATTTTGACTTATATATGCTTTACTTTCTCCCAATTGCCAGGCTGTGAATGTTTTTATGCTACAGGGTACCCTGATTGTTTATTCCACCTTGACAGCCAGCTTTATGACATGTGTATTAAAGTAACATCGAACCAGAGTCATGCAATTCTGTCCTAGCCCATTGTGGGTGTGATGGAATTTTTAGTATTCAGCCTAAGACAGATTTTAGTAAACAGCTTCTAAGGGTTAGAAATCTACCATAGTTGAATACCATTCTCATGGCTGATTTATCCATAGATATTGCTTCATGACAAAAAATCCCAGAAACTAATCAAAAGATATTCAGCTTTAGAAAAATTTTATTTTAATGTTTCTGGGCTCCTACTATTATTCCTCTGACAACAGAAATAAAAGCCAAATTGATAGTTTTTGGAATGGCTTATGATATTCATATTTAAATTTACCACAAAACTTGAATTCATTTATTGGGTCACTCAAAGAAAGTTTATCTTAGCCATAAGAACATAAAATAATTTGCATATAAATGGAATATTTGTTCATTCACTAAATATCACATACCCCTCACATTTTGGACATGTCTCCGATCACTAAAGTTATATATATGAATAAGAAACATACAGTCCCAGACTCGCTTTAATATGATGGCGCAGGTCTGTAAACCCCAACACCCAGGAGGATTGCATGTTTGACACCAGCCTGGCCTAGAACCTGTTTCACAAAACCAGAAGTAAAACAAAACTAAACAAGACAAAATAAAATTAAATTAACTAATATGAGTGTGGGGTAGATTAGTTGCTGTTACTAGAGAAAACATTAAGGATTTTTTTTAAAAAAATGTTTTTGTTACACATGGGTAGTTAGTTCATGAGATTTTGTGACTCATTTTTTGGTTGCTTTTGAAATATTGCACTAAGATATTTATTAAAGAAAATAACAAAGATAATGGTGATCCAGAAGTACAAAAGATAGAAATAGTAGAAGGAAAAAAAGAGGGAGAGAGAGAAAGAAAGACAGTTTCTGTTATTAGAGGATGTACAGGAAGATGCATGTTCTACAAGAACTTGAAAGTATTATGACAAAAGAAAACAGACTGTCATTAGTCATTAGGGAAACGTAAATTAAAGAATCATGGCCAGACTGCTAGAGGGGCAAATAAAATTAAAATGCAAAATATGAGGACATAGAACAGTTATTAATTCTCATCAAAACTGTTTGGAAAATCATTTGAAAGTTAGACATTAACCCACAACATGACTCATCAATTTCACTCCTAGTTAACTGCCTAAGAAAATGAAAACATGCCAATAAGAAGCTTTGTGTGCAAATGTTCATAAAACACAACTAAAATAGCCCAAACTGCAAACGACTGGAACCAACTCTTCTTCAGCCCTTGAATGGCCTCAACAGATTGGGGCACATCTGTATTTAGAATCCTACTTGAGAGTAACAAGAATGGAACCTCTGGTATGTGTAGCATGTGTGAATCTCAGAAGCATACGGTAACTGAGAGAAAGGCATCCTGAAACACTACAGACTCTGTGTCTGCTGGACTGTGTACATACAGCATTCATGACGGGGCATGACTCAAAGCACTCACAGAGTATGCAATTTCTATACATGTGATTGCCCTCAGAGGCTAGGGTTTTGTTTCTCAAAAGCCGAGCTGCTTCAGAAGAAGAAAAGTAGACCCTAGTGTCTTAAGAAAATAAAGTCCTCTGGTATTGTGGTTTGTAGGCTGGCTTCCTTTGCTTTCTGTTTAAAAACCACTTATGAGTGAGTACATGTGATAATTGTCTTTCTGTATCTGGGTAACCTCACTCAAAATGATGTTTTCAAATCCCAGAGAACTTAGACAACAATGAGGACACTAAGGGAGACATACATAGATCTAATCTACATGGGCAGTAGAAAAAGACAAGATCTCCTGAATAAATTGGGAGCATGGGGACCTTGAGGGNAGACATACATAGATCTAATCTACATGGGCAGTAGAAAAAGACAAGATCTCCTGAATAAATTGGGAGCATGGGGACCTTGAGGGGAGGGTTGAAGGGGAAGGGGGAGGTAAGGAGGGGAGCAGAGAAAAATGTAGAGCTCAATAAAAATCAATAAAATTAAAAAAAGAAAAGAAGGTCCAGGGAGCTAGGTTTGTCCCTTCTCAATTATGTCACCTTTACATAGTGTGTGGAAAATGATGGGGGAGGGCACACATTAGCTCAACCACTACAGTGCTAGCAGTATATCTGCATACCAAGAAGTGACATACAAACAGCTGACTTGGTTTTATGTGGCTTCCGTGCTTGTACGGGTCATAAAATACATAGCGCATAATTCTGGCCTTTCTGCAATTTAAAAATTTACATTTAAAGCTGGTATTTTACATTATAAAAATGGATGGCAACATTTGGCCTAATAATTAAAGTTTTTAATGTTATCTATTTAAAACATTAAATGGCAAATAAAAGTATCAAGCTAAGTTGAAAGAGATTACAGGAGGCAAGCATTTTTCCTTCCATTGCCTTAAACGCCATTCCCTCTGCCTTCTGAACAAAGAGTGGGCTATCCTGACTTTGCAATGGGGCTTAAGTGTTCTCAGTCCAGAAGGGTAAAGGGAGGAACTTGCTATGGGAACAAATGGACAGATGAATGTGAAGGTAAGACACAAAGACACAAGAACACAAATCAAATGATGGCAGTAGACGTAATGCGAAAGGTTGGTGGTAGAAAGCGGTATGCCTGAGTCTTCGGTGCTAAACTCATCTGGCTTGTTGAAAGGCCTTTGTTCTCTACAGTACGCTGACACCCAAATCCTTAAAGAACACTCAACACTTTGTCTAATAATCAGTATTGTCTATGCTTTTGGTCTCCACAGAAGCTATTAATTTGGGGGTTAATTAATTAATTAATTATTATTGCTTAAAAAATACCAGTCCAAATTCCCATTTCCTCCCCGCCTCCCAGTCCCCTCCCTCTCCCTCCACAGACCCTTACCCCACCCCTCCAACCCTAAGGGAGTGCCATGCACCCCACTCTGTGGAAAGTTCAAGGCCCTCCCTACTACATCTAGGTTGAGCAAGGTTTACATACAAAGAGAATAGGATCCCATGAAGCCGGTATCTGCAGTAGAGACATTCCCCAGTGTCACTATCAGTGGCCCCTCAGTCTGCCCCAGCTGTCAGAAGGGCTTGAATGTTCCCATGCTCCCAGTCCAGTTGGAGTTGGTGAGCTCCCATTAGTTCAAACAAACTGTCTCAGTGGATGACCCCCTCATGGTCTTGAATTCCTTGCTCATACTCTCCCTCCTTCCACTCTTCCACTGGATCTTGGGAGCTCAGTCCAGTGCTCCAATGTGGGTCATTACCTCTGTTTCCATCTGTTGTTGGACGAAGGTTGTGTGGTGATATTTAAGATAATCATCAGTCTGACTACAGGGTAAGGTCAGTTCAGACACCCTCTCCTCTATTGCTTAGGGTCTTAGCTGGGGTCATCCCTGTGGGTTCTTGGGCATTTTTCTAGAGCCAGGTTTCTTATTAACGCCATAATGGCTCCCTCAATCAAGATATCTCTTTCCTTGCTCTCATATCTGTCCTTCCTCCATCTCGACTATCCCATTCTTGGGGGTAAATTTAAAGATCTACAGTTTGGCTGTATTCCTCTAAAACTTTATCTACCTCATGGTACACCCATCTGAATAAATAGGATCAATAAAACAAGTGCCACCTCATGATGGTGAGAATATGGAGTAAGGGAACATTCATTCATTGCTGGTGAGATTGCAAACTTGTACAGCACTGAGGAGAGCAGAGTAGTAGTTCCTCCGAAAGATGGGAATTGATCCACCTCAAGGTTCAGCTATGCCACTCCTGGGCATGTTCCTCATCCTATCACACAGACATTGGACCTACAATATTCATTTCTGCTCTATTCAGAATAGACAGAAATTGGAAACCACCTAGATATCCCTCAAGAGATGAACGGATAAAGAAAACGTGATACTTTTACAAAATGCAGTATTGCTCTGCTTTTAAAAATGAAATTCACAACTAAATGGATGAAACTAAAAAAAAATTATTCTTAGTCAGGTAACCCAGATCCAAAAAGACAAATATGGTATGTATCCACTTATATGTGAATATTAGTTATTAAGTTGATAATAACCAAGCTACAGAAGTTAAGCATAGAGTAAGTGCCTTAGTTGGGCTTTCTTTTCTTTCTTTTCTTTTTTTTTTGAGACAGAGTTTCTCTGTAGCTTTGGGGCCTGTCCTGGAACTAGCCCTTGTAGCCAAAGCTGCCCTCGAACTCACAGAGATCTGGCTATCCCTACCTTCCAAGTGCTGGGATTAGAGGCGTGCGCCACTGCCACCCAGACTTAATTGGGTGATAATTGCTGTGATAAAACACGTGACCAAAAGGCAAGTTGGGAAGCAAAGGGTTTATTTGGCTTATACTTCCATATCACTGTTTATCATTGATGGAAGCCAGGACAGGAACTCAAACAGGGAAGGAACATAGAGGCAGGAGCTGATGCAAAGGCCATGGAGGATTGCTGCTTACTGGCTTGCTCCCCATGGCTCAGCCTGCTTTCTTATAAGAATCTTGGGCCACCAGTCCAGGGATGGCACCACCCACAATAGGTTGGGTCTTCCCCCATCAAACACTAATCTAAAAAATGCCTTACAGCTGGGCCTTATGGAAGCATTATTTTTTTTTTCCGCAGTTGAGGTTCAGTCCTTTCAGACAGACAGCTCATTGTATGAGGAGAAGTCGAGCTAATTGCCTACGTAGATACTTCACCCGTACTTGCTAGTGTCTTTGGTACAGAAAGGCGCTCTGCAAACTACCCAAGGAGAAACGTAAACACCAATCAAACAACAAACCTTTTGACCTACAATGGCGTCCTGCCTGCCAGATATGCTAGTGCAATGGCGGCACAAAGCTTGTAGGAGTAACAACCACTCTCATTTGACTTAAGGTTCACTCCACGGGGTGGGTTCCATACCCGACACTGCTTGGGTGCCCATGAACCTGAGACTAGATAGCCTGGCAATGCAAACCAACTAAAACTGTTCTAAAACCAACCAAACAGAAAAGTAGTCCTAAGATGACTCCTAATGGCATTCTGCTACACTCACACATTGATCAGCGCCTTTCTCAGCCATCATCAAGGAATGCTCCTCCTGCAGCAGATGGGAACAAATACAGAGACCCACAGTCAGATGTCATACAGAGTGTGAGAGACCTTGGAGCACTCATCCCTAAATGCGATGTCTCCATCAAATCCTTCTCCTTGGGGCTCAGGGAACACCACAGAAGAGTCACAAGGAGTGTAAGAACTAGTGGAGAGAGGACACTAAGGAGGGGGCCCTCTGGATCCAAAGATTGGCACACATACAAGCCCACAAGACACTGAGGCAACATCCATAGGGCCCCTATGGGTCTGCACCATATGGTCCTAGAGTTGAAAGGAGACATGAACGCATGCCGCCATGCCTACCCAGAAGCTGTCTCCAGTTGATAACCAGTTGCAAATGAACATTTACTTTCCTCCAAGGGAGTCTCACTGGGGAAACAAGCGACTCTCAAGGGTGGGCTGCATGCCCAGCCATACTTAGCCAACAGAAAGTGAACTCAGTGACATCTACGGAGGTTCCTCGGGGCTTTTCCTTTTCCTTTTTTTTAAAGTATTATTTTTTCACTATTAATTATCTATATATTTTTCTTCTCTCTTTTTACCCTGGCGGCCCTTTGTGTATACATTATGGCTCCCAGTTTAGTGTTTTTATGGGATTCCTGGGTCTGCAAACAAGTGAGCCTGTTTCTTGTGCCTTCTTTTTGTCTCTCTTCCTTCTGTTTTGTCCAGTTCAGATGTGTAAGGTTTTATTATTATTATTATTATTATTATTATTATTATTATTATTATCCCCTAGAAGCCTTTTTGCCTTCTATTGAGACACTAAAAAGGGGTGGATCTAAACAGGAAGTGAGGTGAAGAGGATCTTGGTGGAGTAGAGGAGGGGAAACCATAATTGACATATATTATGTGAGGGAAAAAATCTCTTTTTAATGAAAGGGGAAGAAAACTTCATTTACAAAGTAGTCAAGTCGTCAGTCCTATGAGATAGTACCTGCCCTAGATTACCTTTTCAATGCTCTGCACAACTGAATTTTCTGGATTTTTTAAGTGTTTGCAAGTCCATGACCAACTCCCTAAGCATCATGTAGCCAATGAAGTAGAGTCTGAATATAGTATTTCTCAAAAAGTCTGGCTATTCTCAGCCCATGCTGTGGCAGAGAAATGCCTCCCACATATTACATGGCCTTTTTAGAATTGGCAATGTTAATCATGCTTTTTCAAAAAATTAAACTATTTTATTTTTTATTTATTTTACATGTATGAATTGCATTGTGTGCATGTGTGTATGGGTACCATGTGCCTGAAGTTCCCACAGAAACCCAAAGAGGGAATCAAGTTCCCCAGATTCCCCAGAGCTGAAATTAACCCAGGGTTGTGAACTGCCACGGGGATGCTGAGAATCAAACCCAGGTCCTCTGGGATAACAACTACACCAGACTGTTGAGCTATTGCTCCAGCATCTGGTATTTATTTTTGTTTTCTGTTTTGTTTTGTTTTTAGGTAGCTTACTGCATTGCTCTCTATATGGCCCATGCTGGCCCCCTACTCCTAGAGATCTAACTTCCTCAGTTTTCTAAATGTGACATCACAGGTGCATATCTCTACGCCCGGCTAGGACTGAGTACTTCTTAAAAAGAAACACTTGGATGTCTTGATTCCTTCTTTATTTTTATGTGGCTTTAATACCCTTGTTTGTCCCTTCTCAGTAAAGACTCATGACAACATGTTTTATTTAGTTAGACTTCTAGAGGCCTAAAGGCTCAGAATGCTAACAAGATAATTTGGCAATAAACTGCAGACTGATGCAATTAAATCATGACCTGTAACAAGCTAACTATGCCTTAATTGTAAGGTAAATGAAATTCACTTTTTTTAAAGAAATGTAAGATAGAAGACAGAATTATTTTTAGTCACCTGGATAAACTTTTATTAAAATGAAATCACTAATTGCATCTAAATCCTGTATCTATTTTAAGGGGAAATACACAAGTTACTTTCATCTGGGGGCTTGTTGTCTTTTAAATATGGACTTAATGCACTGTTTATAATGATTCTTGACTGTAACTTTGAAAAGGTGTACACAGTATGAAATGTGTTAATCCATGAATTAAAGTGTTCCTGGTATATTTGAGAAACATTAAGATTTGCATTGAAATCAAAGATGAGCCCTTGTGGTGGTTTGACTGAGAATTGCCCCCATAGGCTTCATGTATTTGAAACTTACTTACTTCCCAGTTGGTAGAACTGTTTGGAAAGGATTAGGAGGTGTGGCCTTGGTGGAGGAGGTGTGTCCGTAGGGGTGGACTTTGAGGTTTCAAAAGGGAGTGTCATTCTCAGGCTCTTGTTCTCTGCTTCCTACTCGCACATAAAATGCAAGCTCTCAGCCACTGTTTATTGTCATACCTGTCTGTCTGCTCCCATGCTGCCTGCCATGATGTTCACACACTCACCCTCTGAAACTGTAGACCCCAATAAACTCTTTCTCCTATAAGCTGCGGTGGTTGTGGTGTTTTATCACAGCAATTGAAAAGTAATTACATTAACTATGAGTCATATGTTAAATAAATGTAGTGAAAACATCAATAGCCTTATGTCTGCAAGTAAGAACTGCATTACCATTGCTATGGTGGGGTTTTTTGTTTTTGTTTTTGTTTTTGCTTTTTGACACACTAACATCTGAAGAAAACTTCAAGAATCAATTTGATGGAGGATACTTGGACAAAACCATGATATTTATAATATAATCTCCTGCTTATGCACCTGTCCAGCCTGGGCTAGTCCCCTCCTCTTTCTGTTTGCTATGATGTGGATTTTAAATAGCCCCCCAATGACTCATGTGCTGAAGGTCTGGTTCCCAGCTCATAGTATGAAGGTGAAATGGTAGAATCTTTAGAAGTTGGGACCAAATAAAAGAAAATTAGCCCACTAACCTTAAAGTAGATATGGGACTTTAGACCCTCCTCTGTGTCTCTGGGCTTCAGTGGCACCATGAAGTGAGGGGGTTGATCTAGCAGACTCACCTATTATAATGTGTTCCCTCACTGCACCCACAAAGTCAACTCAGACTAAAGCCTGTGAAATAGTGAGCTGAAACCAACTCTCCTCTTTTCAAGCATATTAACTCAGGTATGTTGCTAAAGCAATGGAAATTTGAATAAAACTAGATAACCTTATCCACAGAATGAGCCAGATTACCAAACTGACATTGGGTGAAATGAGTTTGTACATGTAAAATGTTTATAAATGTACCCAAAAGTGTTATTGTTATCACTATTAGCAAAATCCCTTTCCTTTTGTATTTGTTTCATAGATATTTATTTTCTTCCTTCCTCTTTAATTTGGAGATTCTGAAGGTCTTATCTTGGGCGTTTACAGGATATGGACATGAGCCAATCATTTAATGCAAGATGGGTAGGCAAGGAGAGGAATGTGACCTTTCTCATCAGCACGGGATCTGTTACTAATAGGAGATAGCTAAGCAAAACCACCAGGAGGTGGTTATCACCAGAGGCCAACACAGTGTCAAGCACAGAAGCAATTAAGAATTGGCCAGGCTCTGAGTACCTCAGATATGGCCCAGACAATTGGCAATGTAGTTTAACTATGAAGGAGCAGGTCATCCTGCCACGAAGACAAGTTGGATTAGGGCCATGTAAGAGTTTAGTAGTCAAGGAGTTAGCATTAGAAATGATCCCACACAAAATACAGCACAGAGTCCGCCGATTTCATGTGCATTATCCAACCACTGACTACTACTCTGGACTTTGATTAGGAAGGTTTTAGAGATAAGGTAGCAAAATGAGGTCTCTAAAAACAGAACTCGACCATGAAATCAAGTATTACGAATTATAAAATTGGGGAGGACCTCAAGGAAGAGAAGGTCCCATATAATTATAAGAAAAAACTTTAGCGTCAGATCCACTGCGCAGATGGCAAAACGCTGAACCTCAGAAGGTATTTGCGTAAAGTTTTTAAGTTTCTATTGGCCTAAGAATTGGTAATGGAGCTGAACTTGCCGAGAAATACCAGCTGGCTTTGGGGATTTGCACAGTGGGGAATAATAGACTGTGGAAAGGGGGAGAAAGCTAATCGGGTCTGCAAGCTGTTTGGCTTAGCAGCTGAGTTACTTCTTAGCATTGTCACGGGCTCACCTCTAGCTACATCTCCATTTCTGGTAATTTATTATTAAATGTATTATCTGCTGAAATACCACAAACTGCATTTTTTCTAATGATATGTCAGGTAGAAGGGAATGTGCTCTGAGCCAGGCCAGGCTGGCCCTCTTATGAATAAGTAGATAATGTTGAATGTGTAGACCTTCTACTACTATTTTGGCTGTGCTGAAGTCATATCAGCTGTATTCAGTGTTGTGCCATATGGTGGAGCAAGCTAATTAAGAGTTGTCAGTGCAGTGTGATGTTGACATGATTTCAATGTATCCCTGCTTTCCATTCAGCAGTCTCACGGAACTGACTCAGCCTCCCTCCAGTCCCCAGCCTGGTGGCAGCGTGTTTTTCCTTTTTAGGAAGGTTTGAAGTCTGTTCCTGCTGTCTCTGTTGAACGCTCTCCCTTCAGAGTTACCATGTCATGCTGTGAATCGTCCCTCAGAGTTTCCAGCTGCCCTTCTGAAATGCCAGCAAAGTCCTGAAATCTATGTCCTGGTACACCCTGTGAGCTCAGAAGGTCACAGTGAAGGGTCACATATCTCCACAAATGGTTTGTTACCTCTCACATTGAGAGACATGATTTAATGCCTCTACTGTTCAACGCACACTGGCCTTAGAGACTTATTAAATAAGAGGCTGTGGCAGAAATGACATTTTAGAATTCCTAAGGTGGGGATATAAGAAGCTTAGTACTTGGCTTTCACAATCATAGCTTCCGTGTAAAAATCTTGACATCCCAGAGGCCGTTCTGGTGGCAGACTCTGTGAGAGGAACACTTGCAGAGCCTGTGAGACCGTGTGAGAGACAGACATACATGCTTGACTGCCCCAGCTCTCGGCCCTCAACCGCCAGCCATCCCTGCAGAGGTCCTGTCCAATTGCCAGATCTGCAAGCACAAACATTCTTGTTATTATGTGGCCTTCTGCTTTGGAACGGGTTGTAGTACAGTGAGCTGACAGTCGGAACAGCTTCCTCTTCAATAGTGCTAGAGATGTGTAGAGTAAAAAGAGCCTTGAGATTAGCACACCAGGTCTTCAGACAAACAAAAATGTTCTTAATAAGAAGTTTAGGGTGATTTCAGTAGGGAAGCTCAGCATCAATGGCAGTGCGCCATGTACAAGTATTGAAAGAGAAGGTATATCTAAGTGTTGTGTCTTTCAAAGGAGGGCACCTCAAAGGTACCTTCTTGCTGCATTAAGCTCCGCAGTTCCAGCCTCCCCAGCACCTGCCTAAACTCTCCCACTTGGCTCCAATGATCATCCCACCTCTCACTAAATCCATCCTCCTTGCCTGAAAATAAACTCTCATGTCTGAAGCTTGAAACTGAACAGCAGGCCCAGGATTTGCCAGGATGATCAGTGAAATGGGCAGCTACTCACCTCATGGAATAGGTGAGGAAGGATGGCTCTGAGCCATTGCTAATGGAAAGCAATGTCCTTGAATTCAGGATTGTGTGTGTCTGTGTTGTTATTACTTATTTTTATTTCTGATATTATAACATAATTATACCATCCCCTTCTCTCCCTCTAAACCCTTTCATATACCTCTTCTTGCTCTTTTAAATACATGACCTCTTTTTTATTAATTGTTTTGCATGCATATATGTATATGCTTATTATTTCTAAATTTAATCTACTCAGTCTGCATAATATTACACACACACACACACACACAGATTGGCCATTTGACACTGGATAACTAGTTGGTGCGCACTTCCCTTAGGAAAACTATTTCTCCTACTCTGAGCATTCCTTGGTTACCTGTAACATTTTGTGTGGGCTTGAAGTCATGGAGAAGAGCCTACAACCACTTTACTAAACCAGTACAATCCATAACTACATTCTAAATATTCATCTTTATGCCCACATATAAGTGCATCCCTCACCCCTCATCAGCGAAACTTCCCTTTACTACAAATAGAGACCATAACCCACAAAAGGCAGGGTTGTGGAGCTCAGTACCAGTGGATACATCTACAAAACACTCCTGCACCTGAGGCTTGGGAACATTTCAGAAGAGGGGTCGGGATTCAGTATTTTTACAGGTTTGTGTTGCAGTTAAGGTGATCTTTATAATTAAAGAATGTTTGAATGACATACATATCCAGTGAAAACCATTCAACTTGGGAAGAATATGGCACTCTGAAATGAGAACCATGTATTAAAGCTTTCAGACTTCAGGGAAGTAATGAATGGTATTGTGGTGGTTTGAATGAGAAGGGCCCCTATGGGTTCATATATTTGAATGTTTGTCCCCAAGTTATTGGTACTATTTGGGAAAGATTAGAAGACATAGCCTTATTGGAGGAGGCGTGCACTGAAGGTGGGCTTCGAGATTTCAAACAGTCCACATCATTCCCAGTTAGCTCTCTTTCTCGCTCTGTCTCCTACTTGTGGATCGGATGTCAGGTCTCAGCCACTGTTCCTGTGCCATGCCTGTCTGTCTGCCTGCCTACTGCCATTGTCTCCATGATGATCACAGACTCTCACCCTCCAGAATCATCAGCCCCAGTAAATGCTTTCTTATATGCGTTGCCTGGGTTATGGTGTCTCGTCACAGCAATAGAAAAGTAACTAAGACAGGTGTCACTCATGGTGGGAGATGGGAGCCGATGGAGACCATGGCAAAGTGGAATGAATATGCATACTTTTTAAAAAAGATTTATCTATTTATTTTGTACACAGTATTTTGCCTGCATGTATGCCTATAGGCCAGAAGAGGGCACCAGATCTCGTTACAGATGGTTGAGAGCCACCATGTGGTTGTTGGGAATTGAACTCAGGACCTCTGGAAGAGCAGCCAGTGCTCTTAACCACTGAGCCATCTCTCCAGCCCCAAATATGTATACTTTTGCAGAAGGCACGGTTGGTTTACACCTTCAACTGCTGCTGTTTTGCAGGAATGTGTGTTTCTCACACCTTTCTCTTTCTTCAGAAATCTGAATTGACATGTATTCTATACCAATTTTAAAACCTGGAAGAGGCCAAATATTATTCATATGTATTGAACTGGGCACAGCAGATAAAACAAGATTTGTTTATTTATTTATTTTATTCTTCTCTCATGCATTACACCTTGATTAGAGTTTCCTCTTCCTCCACTCCTCCCAGTTTACCCCTACATCCCCTCTTCCTCAGATCCACTCCTCTTCTTTCTTTCAAAAGAGAGTAGATTTCCCAGGGATATCAGCTGAACCCAGTATAACAAGTTACAGTAATATTACACACAAACCCTCATATCAAGGCTGGATGAGATAACCTGGTAGGAGAAAAAGGGTCCCAAGAGCAGGCAAACGAGTCAGAGATACCCATACTTCCACTATTAGGAGTCCCAGAGGACCAAGCTATACAACTTTAACATAAATGCAGAGGACCTAGCAGACCCAAGCAGGCTCTATGAGTGTTGCTTCAGTCTCTATGAGCCCTGCTTACTTGATTCTGTGGACTGTGTTCTTAAAACCTGTATTTCCTACAATCCTTCCTCCCACTCTTCCTAAGGGTTCCTAAGTTCCACATAATGTCTGGCTGTGGGTCTCTGCATCTGCTCCCATCATTTGCTGGACAAAGTTTCTTTGGTGATGACTGAGCTAGGCACCAATCTGCGAGTATAGCAGAATCTAATTAGGAATTATTTTATCAACCTTTTGATAAGATGAAACGTCCTTTGGGCATATACCCAGGAGTGGAATAGCTCGGTCTTGAGGTAGATCTATTCCCAGTCTTGGAGGAGCCACCATGCTGATTTCCATATTGGCTATACAAGTTTGCACTTCCAGCAGAAATGGAGGAGCATTCTCCTTGCTCTGCATCCTCATCTGCATGAACTGTCTATTGTATTCTGTAATCTTAGCCATTCTGATGGGTGTAAGATGGACTCTCAAAGTAGTTTTGATTTGCATTTCCATGATGGCTAAGAATGTTGAACAGTCTCAGCCATTTGAGATTCCTCTATTGAGAATTCTCTGTTTATATCTGTACCCCATTTTTAAATTGGATTATTTGGTTTGTTGATGTCTAGTTTCTTGAAGTCTTTATATATTTTGGAGATTAGCCCTCTGTCAGTTGTGGAGTTGGTGGAAATCTTTTCCCATTCTGTCGACTGCCGTTTTGTCCTGTTGATGGTGTCCTTTGCCTTACAGGAGCTTTTCAATTTCATGAGGTCCCATTTGTTTTCTGTTGATCTCAGTGTTTGCGATACTGGTGTTATGTTTAGGACTTTGCCTCCTGTGCCAATGCATTCAAGACTATTTCCCACATTTTTTGTCAGGTTCAGTGTGACTGGATTTATGCTGAGGTCTTTGATGTGCTTGGACTTAAGTTTTGTGTAGAGTGATAGATATGAATCTATTTGCATTCTTCTGCATGCAGACATTCAGGTATATTGACACTATTTGCTGAAGATACTTTCTTTTTTCCATTGTGTATTTCTGGATTCTTTATCAAAAACCAAGTGTCCATGGGTGTGTGAATTTATGTCTGGGTCTTCAATTCAGTTCCACTGATCAACCTGTCTGGTTTTATGCCAGTACCATGAGGTTTTTCTTTATTGACCATGCACTCTGGAGTACAGCTTGGAATCCAGGATGGCGATACCTCCAAATGTTCTCTTATGTACAAGATTGAAAATGGGATTTTGAAATTAAATGTATTTTATATTTAATCATTTTTTAATCATTTGAACTTTGGTTCAAGCCTCAATGCATGGCGGCCCATTACACTTCCAAACCACACACCTAACATTTTTTAGGACTGTGTTTTGTTGTGACATTTTCACACGCACAGCACGTACTTTGGTCACATCCACTTCCTGCCATTATCATGTCTTGTCCCCCACTCTCCTCCTCTCCCCTTTGCCTTCCCAAATAGTTCCTCCTCCTAGTCTAATGTTCTTTTTAGCATACTGGATAATTTTCAAAGAGTAGGCTCTTCAAGTTTCAAGTTGTGAGTTACATTTTGATAAACTTATACGTTGAAAATGATATAAATTGAAAAGGCACTTAATATACCAGCTTTGTAGTTGTTTCTCCTAGGTTACAATATCTTGAACCAGCTGCTGTGATCACCCTTGCCGGATGCTCTAGGGGTTCACAAGACTAAAGATCCTGATGGAACTCACAAATTCCCTGTTTCCTCTAGGTTATATAAGTGGTAAGCAATGGTGGGTGAACAAGACTGTTGTATAGATGATCATTAGTTGCCCAGGGGTCTACAGCTCTTTGTGAGTTATCCAGGCTGTGGGGAGAATGTTGCATGGCACAGCTGCCTGTGGCTCAGGGGACCTCCTAGTGATACATTTGCCTTTGAATCACCTATGCTCCTCTGGGCAACCCAGTAAACTCAGTGGCTCACCTGGCTGCACTGGGTCAGGATTGTTTCTTTTAGCTGTAAGTGAATGGATTTTTTTTCCATCTCCCCAGGAAAACTCACAAACACTGCCAACTAGCCTACAGAATACCTTAGCAACGCAAAGCACTGTAGATTGCTGTCATTTACTCACACGGTGGCATGGCTGGGAACTGTGACTTGTTGCCACTGCCCAGGGTCATCACAAGAGAGCAGGGACTATATGCTACTCCCTTGATAAAAGACAAAAATTCAAATTTTAAGTTAAATTAAAATACATACACAGTTTCTATTGAATACATATTGCTTTAACACCATTGTGAAATTGAAAAGTACTCCCTCCAAAAACAACCTTAAGTTGGGGACTGATCGTGGCATTCATAGTTGCCACAATACCCCTGGTACTTCCCCAGTCCCATAACCACACTGAGGAACATTTAGCTTCCTTCTTACTCCAAAGGTTCCATCTGAATAATGATAACATCAGTCTTTAATATTGACTCCCATTTGTTCCTTAGAGTGATGCTCAGTTATGATTAATTCCTACACTTTAGCCGTCTCCCAGCATGTGGAAAGTGCAGCGTTTCCCAATGTTTTTCTCTACAAAATTTTAAAGATATTGAGATATGACCTTCATTACAACACCAATTTTAAATCTTCCCCATTTATTTTCTTTTTAATTTTTTTAAAAAATTGTATTAATATTATTTGTGTTTATAAGTGTGTGTGTGTGTGTGAGAGAGAGAGAGAGAGAGAGAGAGAGAGAGAGA
>LOEQ01001854.1:217449-268110 GCA_001685075.1 Bramus lutescens
GCAGGCATACACACAGACAGAATATTGTATACATAATAAATGAATAAATATTTTTTTTAAAAAAAAGGGAGATATCATGACCTGTGGTAACTCTTATAAAGGAATTAGATGTTTTTAATTGGGATGGCTGACAGTTTCAGAGATTCAGTCCAATATCATCACGGTGGGTCAGGGCAGCATGTAGGCTGACATCGTGCTGGAGAACTTGCTGAGAGTTCTACATTATGATCTGCAGTCAGCAAGAAGTGTACTGTCTACCACACTCAGAGACTGCAAAGGCCACCTCTATACTGACATACTTCCTCTAACAAGGCCATATGTACTGCAACAAAGTGACACCTCCTAATAATGCCACTCCTCACTCTATGAGCTTATGGGGGCCAGTTACATTCAAACTGCCACACCTATTGAGCCATCTCACCCTAACTCAAGCAATACTATATTAACCTGGAGTTCTTCATTTGTCTTTTTATATTGAAAATAATTTAATAAGTATCTTATAATTGGGTGGTGGTGGCACACCCCTTTAATCCCAGCACTTGGGAGACAGAGGCAGTTAGATCACTGTGAGGTCAGCCTGGTCTACAAAACTAATTCCAGGACAGCCAAGGCTACACAAAGAAGCCATTTCTTAGAGGAAAAAAATCTTATGGTGGACAACCTTTGATTTGTCAAGAGAATTTAAATACATACAAAGTTATTTTATTCTGTGATGTTGCCAAATCCTGCATTAAGTCTTCCTCCTCCTTGCCACAGCCTCTCCTTGTGGTAATTCTTTCCACTGATGTGATTCTATGTTAGCAGGTTCTGTCAATTTCTGAAGCCCCATCCCCTAGTCTGGACAGTAATTTCAGCAGTTTCATTACACCTGTATGGGAAAGGAAGTCATTAGTCTTTATTCTTTATCAGTTGTAACATCTATATATGTTCACATGATAACAAAGCAGTTTTCAATCATCTAATTAAAAGCAGGTTTTTAAATCATTCCCACTTCCCTAATTCCCCAGCTAACACACCCCAGGAGTAGGCAACTGGATCCTCAAATCCCAGCTGATTAACTCACAGAAACCATATGGCCCTGAAACTTTCATAACTTGAGAGTCTTCTGTAAGAAAAATAAATTCCTAGACAAACATGTTCAAGGTACTCTAAAAATAAAGCACAAAGGTTTCAGTCATTTAATGTTTGTTGTTGGTGTCTGTTGTGATGTCAAGATGAATCAAGGGCCTCACCCCAGCTAGGGAAGCACAGTATTGCTGAACTCTCTTCCTAGCCCTGTTTGTTTTTAAAGATGGGGAGGTAAAATCAGAAAATATGATGCGGAGAGATACTGGTGGCTGGATTCCCAGCAGTGCTGACTGATTAGTCCATATAAAATCCTTATATAGCAACCCTTACGAGAGACAGAAAGAAATGGCCTTGTAGTGGCTGCTTACAATCCCATTCCAGACTCAGTTTAAAATTTCTCAGCTAGAGATATGAGAAATGAAAGAGATTTCTAAACTTCATAGACAGTAATTTTTGTTTTCAAGTTCTTCATGATTCAGACTGGGCAAATGGTAATGCTTTTATGATACATAAACTTGTTTTTTTTTAAAAGTGGAATGTCAGAGGTTATTGGGGTGTTGCAGATATGAGCAAGATAGACTGGTATCTATGAAAAAGTGTTATAATGAAATCCACTATTTTGTGTGCTAGCTTAAGTATTAATAAAATAAGAACAATAAAAAATCAAACCTTGTGTGACTACCATGAAGAGAGAGGGGGAGACTTATCTGTTGACTATAGTAATATGCTATTTATGTTTTAATAAATAAAGCTTGCCCAAAGATCAGAAGGGCAAAGCTAAGCCACTAGAGGTCAGTCCGTGGTGGCACACACCTTTAACCCCAGTATTTGGAAGGCAGAGGCAGGTGGATCTCTGTAAATTCAAGGTCGCCCTGGGCTACACAAGATCAACACAGAAAGAAACCCAGGTGGTGATGGCTCACACCTTTTATCCCAGTCTTAGGGAGTCATACTCCTTTAATCCCAGCACAAGAGGGAATATGCAATGGGAGGAGGGAGAAGCTTAGGCTGCTTAGTCCGATTAGTATGGTTACCGTGTGGTGGAAGTAAGACTTCTCTAGTGGTGTGATCGCTTTGCTTCTCTAGTTTTCAGGTTGAATCCCAATTTCTGTCTCTGGGTTTTTATTACTGTTACTACAGTTGCTATTAGACCATATCTTAGATATACAGTGAGAGAAAAACAGATATCAAGGCTTAGGATTATGTATATTCTGAACTGTTCTTTGTAAAAAGTAACAAGTATGTATGAGAGGAGAAAATAACCTAAGAAAATCCACATACAAATAAACAAGAGGGATAAAAATTGGTAAAATCCATAGATTATTTGGCCACCAAATAGAAAAAAAAATGAAACAAAGAACAGAAACAGAAAATGTGTGCAGGACCAAAGTGATCAGATCTGAAACAGGAGCAGGAAGGGAGAAGGGGAGGAAGGGGAGGGCAGATGGGAGGGAGGGAAGAGTCTCTAAGAGCACACTTTATTGACTCAAGGACTTCCCACTAGACCCCACCTCTTAAAGGTGTACAACACTTCCCAGCCCCAGCACTCTGTAGTCCAAGGGTTTGTATGACAACTTTGGGGAGTGTTCAGCATTTAAAACACAACATCAAAATACAGGGCTTAATGAAATCCAATTAGAACTTCTTTGTGGTTTATTTGTAAATAGAAAGGTGGGCATTCCTTCCTCGTCTTTGAGGCACACAGTTGAAGAGAGGAATCAAAGAGATGCCTAACAAAGGTACTTTAGGAAGAAGAGCTAGAGATGTGACTCATACCCCCTTGGGTCAAATATTCAGCATGTATCTTCAAGACTGGGGTTCCTAGAACTGGAATAATTGAAATCCACTAGCTCTAGGGGGGAGTGTTAAGTGCAGAAGTTATCATGAATCTAATTGGACATTGTCCGAAGGCCCTTGAGTTTCTCTACACCTACTTTGTTTCAACTTCTCCCACCAAACCCTACTTCATCCCTTCTCTTAAACCATCCACCCAGTGAGTTTATAAGAGCTTTTATCTATATTCATATCCCTGTTAAGACACATGTGCTTTTTACACTATCATAGTATTGATACAGAATCACTCTCTCTGGGCATTTGTTATCTCTTGTATAAATCCTTCTACGTTTGCTTGATTTTTGGTTGTTACTCTGCTTCTCTAAAATTGCCACCTATTATATTAACACATTTACTTCTGTGGCTCACTTGTTTTATTTATTTATTTATTTATTTATTTATTTATTTATTTATTAGTTTTTGGATAGTCTGTGTCTTCTGTGCTATTTCTGCTATGTCTGAAGGTTTTGCCCGTGCTATGTGGTATTTGCTCTTTGATTGTGCTTCTTATGCTTTGCTTTCTTGTTCAGATTTTTATTCCAATGGCACTCATTCTCAGTGTAAGTGGACACGATGTGATCACTTAGACCATCTTGCTTAAAGAAAGGTACACTCTGCTTTCTAAGCGCTGTCTTTACCCTTCAGAATATTAATTTCCTTATCCACTTTAAAGCATACTAGTATTCAATGGGCAGACAGAAAGTCCACTTTGGAAGTTCTTTAAGCTTTTCCTAATCAAGCAACTATTTTTAAAATGCACACTAATTGAGAATCCCTGGGAAAAGACAGCTGGCTAACAAAGGAGACTTTCCAGTGGAGCTACCAAGCTCTCTGTAAATTTATGAAGAAATTCTAATTTGTTGGAGACATATATATATAATACCAATTTGTTACGCTAGCCCAGAATTGTGTGAAAATGAGCTATCCAGTGGTCTTTGTCTTCCATTCCCAACCCACATAATTTATAACCTGTCTTCTACCTGAGATCTTCATCAATCCCTGTTAACTAGCATTGTTACATAAAATTAAGAGCAAGCTTTCTATTTTTAAGAGAAAAGTTGCCCTCATTGGCGGTGGCCTGTGGTTAGCATTGTGTGAAGTAATATTTCACAGCACGAAGTCTTCCATCTGTTATATAAGTGCAATTGTGTTGTATCACTGATAAATATTCAATTATACAAACAAGTTGACACACTTAATAAGCAGTGATGTATTCAGCTGAGATTTTTTCCCACCTCACCTTTCCAAACTTATTTTTAAAGGTCTATCGTTAATACACTAGTTATATTTTAGCCACATCAGTTGGTATGCACATAGTGGCTGGTTTGAACTGTGATTTCTCTTAGATACACATCCAATTACTTCTCACACAAAGGGTTCATAAAAACACAAACATACCAAAGCAAAGTCTTGAATTGTGAAAATTTACATACTTTGGTGCTTTTCAAGTTATTTTTGGAATATTGTCTTAAACTTTATGAAAACTTTAGATAATACCACCTTGGATAGCTCCTCCTAGAGAGGCGTATTGAATTACCATGAAAGTGAACCAGCATCTAAATCAGGTTGTATTTCTGGGATACAGCAAAGATTTAGTATGAACCAGTCAGAGGTTATGTCAGGAAGCTGTGAGGAATGAATTTCAATTTATTGGTAACTGAGAAAATAGGATTCAGGTCACAGCAATATACTATAGATTAGTTCAGAGGTTGGCACTCTATTTAGTTCTGAATGACTACATCTAAGTGATATAGAAAACAAGACAAAGAAAGGAACAGCAAGAGAAGGTTCGGAGAGAGAGAAACCTTTTGAAAGAGGGGGAAAGGGTGAACAGAGGAAGGAGTGACATTAGAGTCAACCTAGGAAACTATGAGCCGACTCCAGGTTTTAGTACATCTGCATTGGCTCTTCTCCCTGCTTACTTTCGTGTTCACAGCAAAGACAGCAATTAAGAGAAAGAATTCTTGTCCTATTTCTAGTGCCTCTATCTAGGCAGGGGAAGGGAAATAACGGAACCACCGATGGAATACTGACCAGAGACATGAGCAAGATACAATACTGTAATATTACTTCCTAAGTCAACATCCAGCAGTATCATAAAATCCTTTTGCTAAGGGTGTCTGTCATGTGTTATGACCATGATAAATGTGCCCCTTCACCACAGGCAAATGATAACTTCAGAAAAAACTTGGTTTAGCTCAATGGAACCAATATCCAAAGAACATAACAATGGTAATATGGATGTTTCAGTTTTTATAATGTCCATTACAGTGAGAAGAGATAATGACATCAACCTAAAGAAACATTTAAAATCAATTAGGACTGAGTCAGGATACAACAGACATGTGGTACTCCTGCCCATATTTGCCATAATCCTGCTTTATTTTCTCCTCTGATAACCTGTCCCATTTATAATATAAACTCAGGCCTTTGTGCTCTCTCCCCTGACAATGTAGAAATCCTTTATTTCCCTAGATAAAATTGATGATCATTATCCACCCTAGAGGAATTTGTATTACAAAAAATCAAAGCAGTAATAAATATAAAATATTAACATCAAATATAGTCTCTCCCTGTATTTTTTGATCATGACAACATAGAACAGCATGGAATTCTTTCCCACTTAGTCCATATGAAGTCATGGAACCTGCCTCAAAATTTGTGCTCCAGGTAGCCACAAAAAAAAAATGAGCAAAGTGAACAAGGAACTGGAGCATTTTTTGTTTGGTTGGTTTTTGAGACAGGGTTTCTCCACGTTTAGTCTGGACTGTCCTAGAACTTGCTATGTAGACCAGGCTGGCCTCAATGTCACAGTGATCTGCCTGCCTCTGCCTCCTGAGTGCTGGGATTAAAGGTGTGTGTCACCATGCCCGGACTTTAAGTTTTTATTTAAAATTCAGGATCAATTCTATAAAACTCAAATCGTTACATTGAAAATATAAATTAATGTGTATGAATGTGGAAAAACCTGAAATATATGGAATGACCTAATGATTGGGCTGGAAAGATGATAGTCCATATAACTATGAGTTTAATTTATATCTACTATTATATTAAAGTATACTATTAAAGAAATTGATAGTTACCAAGGAAACTGTTAATAAGGGTAAGATAGCCTGAAATAGCCATTAACAGGAACAGTAGAACTCCATTCAAAATCTTATGTGTCAATTGGTGTGCAAAGATCGGTACACTGACTGAAAGTATTTAAGTTTTTATTGTTATGGTTGTTTGCAGAATAGATCACCATCATTTCCTGCACACTTGATGTATAATGTGCTTCCACTGTTCAAGAAACCAAGCAGAAATTACAAATCCAAATTGCCGTATCTTTTCCAAGTAGCTACCCTGACAGGAGACACATTTATTCCAACAGCAGAGCCATTGTTTAACATAGTTTCAGAAGTTCTCCTGAAATTCCTTTCAGAGCCCGAAGCTAATTTTTTTGACTATCTTCAATAGTGACAAATCTCTATCCTTTGACAGGGGATTTGAGTTTTTTTTCTTGGAGTTTGCCAAAAGTCTAGATGGGTGAATAAAGCAGTTGGTTAAATTGGATTATAGTGTTTGGGTTTCAGAAAGGAGGCAAGGGACAGTCATCAGCCTGCTTTTCTCTTGGAGCTCACAAGCCACTTCAGAAGGCAATTGCAAAAGAGATTATTTTCCCTTTTACTGAAAAGATTTTTGCACAAAATAGATTCTGAATGTGGTTTCCCTTCGCTCTACTCCTCCCAGTTCCTCTTGACCTCACCTTCCTTTCAGATCCACCCCATTTCTGTTTCTCATTAGAAAGCCAAAGGTTTCTAAGAGATAAAAGCAAAATAAAATTATAATAAAGTAAAATATGATTAGATAAAATGAAAACTAATACATTGAAATTGCACAAAACAAACAGAAGGAAAAGAGACCAAGAGACGGCACAAGAAACAGAGACCTACTCATTTGCAAACTCAGGAATGACATAAAAACACTAACTGGAAGCCATAATAAATACTCAAAGGACATGTAGGGTAAAAGAGAGGGAATTAAAAAAGTAAACAAAATAAAGTAAAATCATAAAATAAATTTTTTTTACAATACAAATAGGCCTTCTATGACATTGTGAAACAAGGAACCTCCAAAGATGCTGTAGTGTTTGCTTTCAGTTGGCCGTCTACTGTTGGACATAGGGCTTACCTTAAGGGTAGTTTATTTCCTTGGTGCGACTCCCTTGGAGGAAAGCAAATTTTCATTTGTGAATGGTTGTCAGTGGTAGATTGCTTCTGGGTTAGGGTTGGGGACATGTGTCTACTTCTCCTTTCAGCTCTAGGAACCCACTTAGTGCAGACCCGGGCAGACCCTACACGTGCTGCCTCAGTCTTTGTGAGTTCATACGAGCTTTGCTCATGTGGATTCAGAGGGCCTTGTTTTCCTGGTGTTCTCTATCCTCTCCTGATCTTACACACTTTCTGCCTCCTCTTTTGTGGGGTCCCCTTAGCTCTGAGGAGAGGGATTTGGTCAAGACATTCCTTTTGAGGCTAAGTGTTTCAAGGTCTCTCACTCTCTACATCATATCTGGCTGTGGGTCTCTGTATTTGTTCCCATCTGTTGCAGGAGGAAACTTCTCTGTTGATTGATGGTTGAGCAAGGCACTGATCTATGAGTATAGCAGAATGTCATTCGGAGCCATTTTATAGCTGCATTTTTGGTTTAGGTTGTTTGTTTGCTTGCTTGTTTGTTTTTGGAAGAGTACTATTTGATTTTACCCTAGGTCCTTAGACTATCCAGCCTTAGGTTCTTGGTCACACAAGTCGTATCCAATATGTTTCATCTTGTGGAGTGGACCTTAAGTCAAATCAGACATTGTTTGGTTATTCCCACAAGCTTTGTGCCACACCTGCACAAGCATGTCTTGCAGGCAGGACACCATTGTAAGTCAAAGAGATTTTAGCTGGGTTTGTGGTTTATGTTTTTCCATTGGTAACACGCAATGTACCTTCCTGTACTAAAAGCTCTAGCACATATAGGTAAAGGCTTTATGTCATTGAATTGTGTAGGTGTTGTTGTCAGCAATGGGCCCTTGCAGTCAGTTTTGTGGACAGCAACCTATAGTCTTTGGAACAACTTGGTTGTTTGGGGGTTCCCACAGGATCCATTTGGTCAACAACTCATTTAAATGTAATCCAATTCTAGAAGTTTCATTTGGTGATGGGCTGTCCAGTTTGGGTGTAGTAAGGAGGCCGTTTGCTTGTCCTGGCAGCCCCGAACTGAAATAATCACACAGAAACCATATTATTTAAATAACTGCTTGGCCCATTACCTTTAGCTTCTTATTAGCTAACTCTTACATCTTAATTTAACCCATTTCTATTAATCTGTATATCGCCATGTGGCTGTAGCTTACTGGCTAAAGTTTCGTTCATTGGGGCTACATGGCTTCTCTCTAACTTCTCTTCCTTTCTCCTAGCATTCTGTTTAGTTTTCCCACCTGGCTCTGTTCCCCTATAGCTCAAAGCAGTTCTTTATTAACTAATTAATTAATTAATTAATGATATTAACAGCATACAGAGGGGATTTAAACAAAACGGGGAGGTGCCGGTAGGAATTCCTACCACCAGTAGCCTTTAAATTACCCACCCACTTGGGCATGGCCTCTTATACTATATATGCCAATGTAAAGCACATGTCTGTCCTCTTTTCCAGCCGTGGGATTCAGTTGTTGTTCCCTGTTTCAGCAGAGGATTGTGATTTGTGAGTCTACCCCTAAATAAATAACTCTCTATTATACTCAATTCTGAGCTAATGTGGGATTTCTTTTAAGCATCCATCTTTCTTCAGTTGGGGTTCCATCTCCCCCAAAATTTGGCAATTTTATTTAGATTACCTTCATATACATATATATTTTAGGAAACTTCTACTGCATTAGGTTTCCATACTACCACTAAAAAGGCTCTTAATTTTAGCTGTCTCTCCCCATCATTCTTCCTTTGACTTCCTCTCTACTTTTATCCTCCCATCCCAGCCCCATCTAACCCCTAACTAATCTAATCTATTTCCTTTTTCTCAGGAAATCTGTCTGTCTTCCTAGTCCCTTATTCTAAACATAACCTCTGAAGTTCTGTGAGTTATAGTTTAGCTATCATCACTTATCCACACATAATATCAACATCCCGTATCCACAACCCATATTTGTCATTCTGGGTGTGGGCTACCCACCACAGGATGATTTTTTTCCAGTTCCATCCATTTACCTGTGAATTTCATGATTTTAATTTTTAGTGGTTGAGTAATACTTAACTGTGTAAATTTACCACATTTTCTTTATCGATTCTTCTATTTAGGGACATCTAGGTTGCTATTAATGAAGAGGGCAACATGGAACATGGCTGAGCAAGTGTCTCTGTGGTAGGATGAAGCATCCTTTGGGTACATGCCCAAGAATGGTATAGTTGGATCTGGGTTGTTTTTTGTTTTTGTTGTTTTGTTTTTTTGTTTGTTTGTTTGCTTAAGACACGGTTTCTCTGTGTAACAGTCCTAGTTATCCTGGAAGTAGCTGTGTAGACCCGGGCTGACCTCGAACTCACAGAGATCTACCTGCTTCTGCTTCCTGAGTGCTGGGTTAAAGACATGTGCCACCATCTCTTGGCTAGTTAGGTCTTAAGGTAGATCAATTTTCATATTTCTGAGGAACTGCCACACTGATTTCTATAGTGAGTGTACAAGTTTGAAGTCCCAACAGTAGGGGATGAGTGTTCACCTTCTTCTACCTCCTCACCAGCAGGAGCTGTCAATTGTGTTTGTTGTTTGTTTGACTTTCAGGAAAATAGCTGGATACAAAATTATCAACAGCCCTTTTCAAGAAAATGACAGACTAAGAAAGTAATCAAGGAAACAACCCCTTTCTCAATAGCCTCAAATAATATAAATTATCTTGGAGTAACTATAACAAAGCAAGTGAATGGACAGCCTTGTCTTTCTTATTCCTGATTTTATTGGAATTTCTTTGAGTTTCTTTCTTTCCATGTAAGCTGATGTTAGCTATGGGTTTGCTGCATATTGCCTTTATTTATGTTGAAGTATGTTCCCTGTATCATTAATATCTCCAAGAATTTTATCGTGAAAGGGTGTCAAGGTCTTTTTCTGTATCTAATAAGACAATCTTAGTTTTTATTTTTTTCTTTCAGTTTGTTTATATGGTGGATTATATTTAACAATTTACTTAAGGTGAACCACCCCCAAATCTCTGGGATGAAGCATACCTACTTGATCATGGTAAATGATATTTTTGATGTGTTCTTGGATTCTGTTTTCAAGGATTTTATTGAGAAATTTTGTTTCTATGTTCATAAGGAAAATTTGTCTGTAATTCTACTTTTTGTTGGGTGTTTATTTGGTTTGGGTATCAGGATAACTGTGGTCTCATAAAATGAATTGGACAATGATTCTTCAGTTTCTATTTTGTGGAATAATTTGAAGAATATTGGCATTAACTCTTCTTTGAAATTCTGATAGAATTCTAGACTAAAACCTTCTGTCCATGGGCTTCTTTTTGGTTGAGAGATTTTTAAGGACTGCTTCTATTTCACTGAGGATTATAGGTTTGTTTAAATTGCTTATCTGATCTTGATTTAACTTTAGTAAGTGATATATATTGAGAAAACCATCAATTTCTTTAAGATTTTCTAATTTGGTGGTGTGCATATTTTTAAAGTGTGTCCTTATAATTCTCTGGATTTCCTTGGTGTCTTACATTATGTATCTCTCTTCATTTGTAGTTTTGTTAATTTGGATTTTCTCTCTCTTTTTAGTTTATTTGGATAATGATTTATCTATTTATTTTTCTCAAAGAACTCTTTCTTTTAATGTCTTTTTGTATGTTCATTTACTTATATTTTATTGATTTCAGCCCTAAGTTGATTCTTTCCTGATATCTGCTCTTTTTTTGGGTGTAATTTCTTCCTTGTATTCTACAGCTTTTAGGTGTGCTGTTAAGTTCCTAGTATGAGGTCTAGCCAATTTGTTTATGTAGGCACATAGTTGCTTAGTTAGAGCCAAACCAGCTTCTTTATTCATTAACCAATAAATTGATATATACAGGAGGACCTCCCACACTAGGATTCCCTATTCCATCTCTGGCATTCTGTTGGTGACGTTTGCCTCTGAATTTCCTGTTGGAGCTCCTAAAATTTTCACTTCCAGATCTCCCTTAGTTTGACTTTTCTGTTTTGATTGCTTTCCCCCTTTCAGATCTTGGACTGTTTTATTTATTTCCTTCTGCTTGTGTTTCATGGATTTCTTTAAGAGATTTATTTATTTCCTCCTTAAGGACCTGTTTCATGTTCATAAAGGCTATTATAAGGTCTTTGTCTTGTGCTTCAGCTGTGTTGAATATTCAGGGTCAATGTGGTATGGTTTCTGAACTCTAGTGGAGATGTATTATCTGACTCTGGCTGCTATTGTGTTTTTATGCTGGAGCCTAGGAATGCGGCAGGAAATTCTTCCGAGTATCCAATAGGGGTCACTAGGGGTTCTGAGTAAGATGTGTTTCTAAGTATTGGGAGCTGACACATTTCTGAGGATGCGCTAGGAGGCAGGGGCTGAGAGACTCCACAGGAGGGAGGAAAGTAGTGTATTGTGCCAGAATCTGTTTAGCCTCTTGGTTAAAAGAGAGTGAGGGAGTAGAGAGAAGGGGCAGTCCTAACCAGGAGTCTGCTGCAAAGCTTGGGATGAGACTAGGGGACTGGATGTGGAGGAGAGGAGAGTGAAGACAAAGCTAGCCTTCCTAATTCTCTGTCCTACTTGTTTCTCTGACAGGCTTGGCTGACTGGTTCCCAAAGAACTCCTGCTGAAGGTTAGAGATCTGAGTGGTCCACTGGAGACGGGCAGAGAAGACGGGGGAGGCCACAGCAGAGGGTCTGCTACAGAGCCGGGGTGAGACTGGGGCATTGGATTTGAAGGACAGGAAGAAAAGGTGAAGGTCACGTGTTAGGCTTCCTGCTTCCCTGGCTGAAGTGGCAAAAATGAACTTTTAAACCCCCAACTCCATAAATAAGTGGCTTTCACTAGCTGGTCCCAAATTCTTCTATTTAGGGACCTTTGAAGGATTTCCCACTTTTTGAAAGGATAATGAAACATCTCAGTATTGAAAAGTATTTATTTTATTATTTCCTTTTTTTGTTTTAAAAATTTTTAACCTTAAAGATATCATTAATCATATTAGTATAACATGAACATGAACAATGTACTTAGCCATCATTATGATTCATTTTCCTCTGCCACAAAATGAGAGGAGCTCTTGGACAGATGGCCTCCAGTTGTACAGTGGTATCTATTATACTAGTATCTTAGTTACTTTTATGTTTTGCAATAAAATGCTATGAAAAAAACAAGTTTAGGAGAATGGCTTATTTGACTCAGTTCAAGGGTAAAGTCCATAATGGTAGGGAAATCACAGCATTAGGAAACTAAGGTAGTTAGTTGATCAATGTACACCCTGTGTCAAAAATCAGAGAGTTATGAGTGCTTGTGCTAAACTCAATTTCTCTTTTTCAGATGGCCTAGGGAATGGTGCCACCCACAGTGGGTGGTTTCACCCATCTCAATTAATTTAATCAAGGTAATCCCCTATAGCTCAATAAACTACATTGGAACATTCTGAGTGATAGCATAGACCACACATCCTCATAGGTGGTTCAACTATGGAACCATACTTGGATGATCCTTCTGGACTCTTTTCTGTACCCTTTTCAGTTGATCACTGCTAACATTAAAAGAAAGAAGTAGGAGAGCAGCATCAGATCAAAGCCAAGCACCTTCCCACTTGGTATCCAAATATAGATGAACAGTCTTGATCCCATGACTATAGTGTCTTAGAAACAATTGCAGGAATACTTTTCTTCAATGTCTTTGAGCTTGTAAACCCCCCAAAAGGCTGTCTGCCTCACTCCCATATACTCCCAAAACAGTGGCTAAGTAGACATAAAGTATCATAAATATTCATATTTCAAAAGGGAAAAATCTGGGTCAAGATGGATTTTATACTGATCTTTTGACTGTTCCCGTTCTTGCTGGTAACATTATTTTAATTTGGGCTTTTATGTGGTTGGCTGGTTGCTCACTGTTTGTTTTAATTTTATTGAATTTATTGTATACTTAAGCATGCACATGCCATGACATATGTATGGAGGTCAGAGAACAGCATTTGTGAGTTGGTTCTATCCTTTAATGATGTTGGTGTCAGAAATTGAACTCAAGTTATCAGACTTGATCAAAAGCAGCTTTGTCCATTGAGCCATCTCACTGACATCTTTGTTTGTTAAGGCTCATGTAGTTCAAGCTGGCCTTAAACTCATTACATAGCCAAAGATGATCTTGAAATTGCTAATTCTCTTGCCCCTAGGATTGAAATCTGGGGAAAACAGGCAAACACAACAATACCTGTGGTAATATTTTTGTGCTGACACAGTTTCTCAAAATTCTGTGGATTTTCTGCAAATCTCTTCAGTGTTTCCACACCTTGTCTAACATGGTCACACCTTGACTAATGAGGCTCTTTGTGAAAATCTTTATTCTTTTCAGGTTGAGAGCCTGAAAAGTCATACACTTATTAAGCTTCCTGGAAGTCTCTTATGTGTTCTGAGAATCTAAGGAGCACATCCTCAACCTCTTTAAAGTTTTTTGACAGAGAGTGAGATGGCTCAGCTGGTGAAGGCGCCTGACAACCCAAGCTTGATGCCCAAGTAGCATGGATGACGGAGGAGGCAGTCAACCCCTTCAGGCTTTCCTCTGTCTCTTTCTGGGTCCTAGAGCAAGGCTTCTTAAGAGTTCTCTGCTGGTGGCCCCAGGAATATAGGTATACAAAAATAGAATTATTTGCAAATAAAACATTTACTGATGACAAAACATAAAGAACTCTATTTTAAGTTAATTTTTTTGATATACATGTAATTTTCCATTTATTAAAGGACAAATTTTATAAGGCTGATGTGTTTGTTTATTTTTACATAAATAATTAATTTTGGCTGACTATTTCATACTTTGTGACATAGTGCATCTTTGTCTTTTTTTAATTGACTGGTATTTTGATTTTATAATAATCAACACTGAGAATGCCACTTCTCTTAAATATGTGGTACAATATGGCAGAAGTATGTTTAGGAAGATCTCAGAAATTGTTGAAATTCTGTTCTAATCCCATTTAAAAATCCATTATATATTTCTTTAAAAAGTATTTTATGTGCATGAGTGTTTTGTCTATATGTATGTATATTGCATACATGCCTAGTGTCCTCAGAGGCCATAAATGAGTACTGGATGCCCTGGAACTAGAGTTCCAGATGGCTGTAAACCTCCAAGAGGGTGCTGGGAACTGAATCTGGGTCCCTGCAGAGCAACAAGTGGCTCTTAGTTACTAAATCATCTCTCTAACCCTAAAAATTTTTTTTGTGTGTGAAATGGAAGTCAGCAGCTCAAACAGGAATTTTAAAAAATCAATCATTCTAAAATGATATAATGTGAAGACACATTAACTTTATGCATGCCAAGGAATAATAGTAGAAGAAAATCAAACAATAAATTTTTTCAAAACAATCTGAGCTCTAGAATATGTTTGCTTTTTTAAAAATATGTATGTGCAAGCTATTAAACCAGTAGTCTTGCAAATACTAAGCATTTGGTTTACCACTCAGCTACACCCCAGACATGTCTTACCTATTCTTCTAGTGCACTTACCTCATTACTTTTAGATGATCTGGTTGAAACAATATGATGCCAGAAATGCAGGGTACTAATGTGAAGTTCTAGTGTATTCACCTTTCCATGTCTGTCCAGAAAATAGGTTAAGCTAGTAGCATTAGATGTTAAGGGTGTTCGCATGGTGA
Organism: Bramus lutescens; assembly: GCA_001685075.1. Classification (NCBI taxonomy): domain Eukaryota; kingdom Metazoa; phylum Chordata; class Mammalia; order Rodentia; family Cricetidae; genus Bramus; species Bramus lutescens. Next base: position 232,209 of record LOEQ01001854.1, read on the forward strand.
TGTGGGATTCCCCTCTATATGCTGTGATAAGAAACTGCTTTGGACCTATAAGCAGGGCAGAGCTTAGCTAGGTGGGAAAACTAAACTGAAAGCTGGGATAAAGAAGGGCAGAGTCAGGGAGAGGCCATGGAGCTGCCACCAGAGACAGAAATGCCAAAACTTTGCTAGTAAGCCACTGCTACATGGCAATACACAGATTAATGGAGATGGATTAAATTAGCAAATAAGAAACTAGGACAAATGTGCCCAGCAGTGATTTAAATAATATGGTGTCTGTGTGATTATTTCCAGCATCTGGTGGCTGGGAAACAAATAAGAGGTCTCCTCACAACAGCATGGCATACAGAAGAACCTTTATTTGCTCCTCAATACCTGCCCCCAATAAAAACAAAATGCCGACATAGATAAGAAATAAAGTCATGGAGGTTAATCTCATGAATAAAAACTGTTTCTGATATGTAATGAGTCTTTCTCTTTCCTGCCATCCAACTCCCAAATAATAACATGGAGACCTATTTTTAATTAATTATGAAAGCTCAGCCTTAGTTTAGGCTTGTTCCACTAGCTCTTTTTTAAATTAATCAACTTATTTATTCTAAGTGTCTTTAACATCATGTATCTTGATCCCATTCATTCTCTGTCCCTTCATATCTACCCTCTGTCACTGTACTCCTTCCCCAAATAAAACAAAATTCAAGAGGAAAAAATTGAGAAAAATAAAGAAAAAATTAGGAAGAAATTTAAAAAAGAAGGAATTAAAATTCTCATTATGGAAGCTTCAGTGCAACCGATCAAGTCATGCCATACACCCCTTTTTTCATATATCTTGACTTGCAAGTATTCATTGAAAAATGTCATTGGTCTAGTTAAAGGTCCCTGTTCTTCACTATATGTTAAATGCTGGGACCCCACTAGGACACTTCATGGACATTCCACTGGTGCCCTGTGATGTGCAGATCCTGAAGCTTTGGTCTGTAGGTCAGGTCCCTTCACATGCTCCAGGAGATCATAGACGGGGTAGATGTTGGGGCCCCTCAAGTCACAACCCTGTGTCTGGGCCTGGGCACTGTACGGCTGAACTGCCAGAAGGGAAATGGTACAGCTCTCCCATTATCATGATTTTGGGGCTGACTCACCTATACCTGCACTCACTGTGTTGGCTCCATTGTGCTTCTCTAACAAGGTGCAGAGCCTGCTCTCCCAAGTGTCACAGTTGGTGGGGGTCAGGGATGGGTTGTCAGGGCAGCACAAGAGAGCCAACCCTGTTAGCATAGGTGTGGGTGAACTAGTTCTGAAGATGTAAACAAGGGAGAGCTGCCTCCATTACCAATCTGTCCCGTGGTGGCATGGACAGGAAGAGAAGACCTACTTTCCTCTTACCCCCATGCCCATCAATGCCTGGGACAGGTGGAAGAGCTGGCCTTGTGGTCACAAGAGAGGGAGAGCTGTCTCTGACCCCAGAGCTGTCTCTGACCCCCACCAACTTCAAAACTTGGGAGAACAGGCCCTGCACCTCTCCAGGGCAGCACAACAAGGTCAACCCCATTGGTGCAGGTCTGAGTTAACCAACCCTGAAGATAAGAGCATGAGATAGCAGCTCCCGCTTCTCATCTGTCTTGTGGCAGCGTGGGAGGAGGAAAGAAGCCCTCCCCCTCCCCCACCCATCAATGCCTGGGGCAGATGGGAGAGCTGGCCCTGTGGTCATAATATTAGGATAACTATCCCTGATCCTCACCAGCTGCAACACTCAGGAGAGCAGGCCGTGCACCCGACCAGGGCAGCACAACAGAGCCATCCCTGTTAGCAGAGGTATGGATGAGCCAGACCCCAAATCATGAGCATGAGACTGCTGTCCCCATTACAGAAATGCCTTGTGGCAGCATGAGCAGAGATAAGTTGCTCCCCTGCCCATCAACACCTGAGGCAGGTGGGAGAAGCCTTCCTACTCTTACGACCACAGGGCTATCTCTCCAAGATGCCTCCAGTGTTGATGGAGGAGCACTTCTCCCCTGCCTATGTGGACACAAGACAGATAGGTAATGAGGACAACTCTCCCATGGTCACAGTTTTGGGGATTGCTCTCTCACACCTGCACCAACAGTGTTAGTTCAGTTGTGCTGCCCAGGTGAGGTGCAGGACATGCTCTCCTGAGTGTTGCAGCTAGTGGAGGTCAGGGATGGCTCTCCAACACTTGACCACAGGTCAACTCCCCCACCTGCCCGAAGCATTGATGGGTGGATGGGAGGAAGGGCTTTCTTCCCCCACCTGTGCTGCCTTAAGAAAGATGAGAAATGGGGGCAGCTCTCCCATACTCACATCTTGAGGACTGGCTTACCCACACCTGTGCTAACAGGGTTGGTTCTATTGGTCTCACTAGCTCTTATAACTTAAATTAATCTGATTTTATTAATCTACATTATATCATGTGACTTTTTAACCTTTTTTCATGCTGTATGTCCAATTCCATACATGTTTCCTTGGTGCCTCCTCTGCCTCTCAATTATCTCTTCCTGTTTCTCCTCTCTGCCCAGAAGTCCTGCCTTTACCTCCTGTCTAACTATTGGCCATTCAGCTCTTTATTAAATCAATCACAGAAATATATCTTTACAGAGTGTACAAATATTCCACAGCACTGATCCTCTTTTCTGATAGAGATTTGTTCTCTTTTGTTGTAACAAGGTTTCACTATGTAGTCCTAGCTTTCCTGGAGCTTGCTATGTTGACCAGGGTAGCCTCAAACTCACAGGGATCCACCTTCCTCCTGAGTGCTGGGATTAAAGGCATGCACCGCCATACCCAGCTTCTGATAGAGATTTTTAAAGGGATATATTTTCTGGAATAAATTTCATCTCTTATACCTAGAGTATATTAGTATATTCTAATAAAGATCTGAAATAATAACTACAATTCTATTTTGTTTTACATGTATGGGTGTTTTGTCTCCATGTAAGGCAGTACCATGTGTATGCCTGGTACCCTTGAAGACCAGAAGAGAATATCTGATTCCCTAGAATTGGAGGTACATTCATGAATAGCCATATGGGTTCTGGAGATTGAACCCAGATTCTTTGAAAGAGTAACTAGTGCTCTTAACTTCTGAGCCATCTCTCAAGCCCCAACAAGATTTTTGCGACTACTTGGACTACTTGGTTGAGTTTACACTGCTCTACTTTAATGTACCCAGATGTGTTTTCTTGGAGCCAAAAGGGTGAATTTAGTGGAGATATGATGGGGCCATAAACTCTCACCTTTTGATTTTCTGCAATTCTTCCCAGGTCACAGAAGACATAAAACTAGGAAGACATCAAAGATTTGGATAGTATTCTGCACTAGATCCATGACATTTATAAAACAATTCACTTAACAATACCATAGTAAACATTCTTTTCAAGCATAAAGGGAACATTCACCAAGCTGGGCCATAAATGGATTCATTAAGCAATTCTTATTGTTTAAATTAAGGATTGTCTAAATTAAGGATTACAATTGAATAGACTCAAATTAGAAATCAAGAGCAAAAACCAAATATCCTATGAGTCTTAGAAGAAGCAAGGAGAGCTCAAAAGTACTTTAAACACGACAAAAATGAACTCTACCTGTAACTAGAGTTGATGCTTGCTTATATTCTGTACATGTCTGAATTACCCGGGTCTATCTAGAACATATGCCAGGGAAGGTAGAAGTCTCAGAGGTAGAGCAGAGTGAGACTGCTAGCCCAATGTTTCCAGGTGCCTGGCACCTCCAGAAAAAGAAGTCAGAGTGAGGAAAGGTTAGGACTGCTTTATTACAGGTAGTGAGTATACATTTGAAAAGAAGCTCTGACCTCTCAAGAGAGAGTTGCAACACTGGGCTTTTGGATAGCACATTTGCATGGACAAACTTGAATGAAGGTGAGGATTATGTAGAGTAAGAGAAAATGGGGGACCATTCCAGGACTGGGGTTGGGTTTTCCAAGAATAAGTTTCTCTCCCCATATGTTGTTTTTGTTTTGGGGAGTTTTTGTTTTGGGGGGCTTTTTCATTTGTTTGTTTTTTGTTTTTTGGGGGGGTTTTGTTTAGTTTTGTTTTGTTTTTGGGTGTGATTTGATATCAGGGGCAAGAATCAGGCCATTTTTGCAGGTTACTGACACAGAGATGCCAAATAAAATAAAACAAAGGAGAGAGAGAGGCCCTTAATATCTACCATATTGGATCCTGATGGTTTTGAGTGGTCTTGTAACCACAGCTTCAGTGGTCACATGATACCCTACTATACAGTTGTTACCGGCCTCCAGCCACTACACCTTGTGTTTTTCCGACGACTATTTAGTCTGCCTCACTTAAAAAGACATTTGTAACTACTAATATTTATAATATATAGGAACAAAAATTTAAAATAAATAAGCTTTAACCTGTTGTAATCTGCTGCCCTGCTCTGTCACCTGGGTACCCTGTCCCTTTAAGAGATAAGCCCCGCCCCTGCTCACTCTTGTGGCTCTCCAGCCTCCACTCCATCTCTCTGTCCTTCCTCGGGAGAGGCAGTATCTGCCTCTTTCTACCCTCTTTCTCTGTCCCCCACTTTTCTCCTTCTCCCTGCCACAACAATGACTTACTGTTCCCAATACTCACTGAATAAACTCTGTGCCCAAGCTCTCTCTGCATGGCACATCTGTCTGTCTCTCACTCTCCCACCTGCCAGGGGACCTGCAGGGTCACCCACATCATGAATGATAACATAACCTAAAGAAGTTGAGATAAAAAGAGATATTAATTTAAAAAAATGGGAGAGAAGTATTTCAGACATGGTGATACAATCTTGTAATCATTATGTCTGGAGGCTGAGGCCAGGGGATGTAACCTAGGCTAATTAGAGAGTTAGAAGCTAGATTAAAATGCATAGTGAGAATCAAAACACAAAAAGCAAACAAACAAAAGACAGATCAGGAGAGATGACTCAGCAGTTAAGAGTATTTGTTGTGCTTTCAGGATATCCAGGTTTTGTTCCACACACCTACATGGGACAGCTCACAAGTTCTTGTCACTCCTCATCCAGGTGATTTGACGTTTTCTTCTGACCTCCTCACACACACACATGTGGACACACACACACACACACACACAAGTAAAATAAATCAAAGAAAAAATGCCTTTTTTAAAAAAAGGAAAGCTTAAGATGACCAATTAAGTTTAATTTTTTCAATTAAAATAAGTTAAATAAGTATAATAATTTATACTAGATTTTATATGTATTCCTTAACTCTGAGCTCAGTTCTTCCTGTCACATATTCAGGACTGAATATGTACAACATGGAGTTTTAGAAAAGGAATAATTCAGACTATAAGAAGTCTCTTTCTCCCTCTCTGTTTCCAGTGTCTCTGTCTCCTTGCCTGTCTTACCCCCTCGCTGCTTTGGTTTTTCAAGACAGGGTTTCTCTGTTTTAAGAGCCCTGGCTGTCCTGGAACTTGCTCTGTAGACCAGGCTGGCCTCGAACTCACAGAGATCTGCCTGCCTCTGCCTCCTGAGTTAAAGGCGCGCACCACCACTGCCCGACTTCCTGTCTTTCATTGGCAAATTTCACACAGTTACTGTGAGGAAGGAAACAGCCATCCACTTACCCACTTAAAGATATCTCTTCACTGTTACCTGTATCATGGACATGTTGGATTTTCAAGTTACAAACATTTAGTTTAACAGGGTTTGTTGGTGCCACCTGTCATTCTAACCCTTGGGAAGCTGAGAAAAGGGTGTGACTCTTCACAGTGACATCTGCAGGCTGCCCAGCCTCAAGTATGCAGGGAGACACTGATTATTGATAAAGAAATAAAGCAAAGGAGCTGTTGTTTGGTTTGAGATTTGAAGGAAGCACTAAAAGGCATGACAATATTTGTTTATTTTGTGATTTCTTAGTAGACATCTTAGACTTGGTTTTCATCAGAACATTTAGCAACCAAATTTTAATAATCTGTTTTACAAGTACACCTAAATTTAGCACTCCAGGATTTAATAACCATATCGATAATTTTGCTTCTGAAAATTCCTATTGATAAATCAAATGTAAAGCTGAAGGAAACAGAAAATGCTTATTTTGTGACAATTTTTAAATAGGTAGCTGAAGTGTGGTCACCCCCCCACACAACTTCCTACAGAGTGATCATCCTATACATACACACACACACACACACACACACACACACACACACATACACAGAGCTTCCTGCAGAATGGTCACCCCCCCCAGCTTCCTGCAGAGGGCTCATTCCCCCCACAGCATCCTGCAGAGGGATCACCACACACACACAGCATCATGCAGAGGGCTCATTCCCCCCACAGCATCCTGCAGAGAGATCACCACACACACACACAGCTTCCTGTAGAGAGATCACCACACACACACAGCTTTCTGTAGAGAGATCACCCCCCACACAGCTTCCTCACAGAGAGAGCCTACGTTCACCTGTACCTTCTAAGTCTGTTTCTTTGTGGCAGCTGTCATCCTGATACACCAAATCCATACAAATTATTATCTTGCCCAAAAATTGACCGTATAATTGTTTTAATAAATCATGGCCATGAGTATAGACTCTAGAAAAAATCAACAGAAATATAGAATTAAAACAAAAGCAGAACCTTGAGCAAGGGTCAGAATACAAGTAAATTTTTGCATATTTTGAAATTCTGTCTTAATCAGTGGGTAGCTCCTGGCAATACATTAGTCAAAGGGGGCTCACTGGAGAAAAGTGAAAAACCCCGGGAGTTACTCAGCATTACCAAGGAGCAGGGATTTGACGAATCATTGTTTTACAAGATGCTGACTACTTTTCATCCACACTTGTATTTCTTCTCCTTAACGAGGTGTTAGCTGTACATCGCTATTAAAATATACTGTAGATACTTTTTAAAAAGTTAGGTGTATAGCAAAACCTGAGAAGTTATGCTTCTATGCTGGAAAATGGTTTCCTCTCATATTTCCAGGAAAAACGAAAAACCAAAAACCTGCTGCCCACCCGGAACTTCAACTCTTTATCCACATCCTACCTCCGGCTAGAGTCACTATATCATGTTTTCTATCCACGACTGCTTTCATTTCTGCAGCTACTTCTTCCAACATTGTCGTTCTTTTATCTCAATACAGATTAGGAAGCCGGCACCCTGGTTTGTTGTGAGTGCCTCTTTGCATTCTCATTTTGCTTACTCTGGGTGTTTGTTCGTTTGTGATTTCTCATTCCTCTTGGAGTTCTCCGTGACCTTCAATTTGCACCAGATAAGCCTGAGTTGGACGGGTGTTATTGTGGACTTCCTTATACCCAAGAGATCAGTGTAACGGTTTAACAGTGGAAGGTACCTTGGAGGGTTGGAGCCAAGGAGCATCACGAAGTCACACCACGCAACAGGGCTCATGTGAGAGGTTTACTGGAGCAGGGCTGTGCAGAGGGGGCATCTGAGCGAGAGCAGAAGGAAGAGAGAGAGAGAGTTTACTACATGAAAATGGGCCCTGGACCTTGACCAGCAGGTCCAGCCCGGCAACCTCCAATAGAGGGAGAACTGTGACAACAGGATTAGGCCTGGGATAGAGAGGGTCCCACTGTGGAGGGGGAGTTGGGGGGAGATCGTTGAAGGCTATTGGTGGAGTGAAGTTGGAGCTAGAGAGGAGGGATAGGTAGAGTGGCCTGTTCCTGAAGAGGGCGAAGAGACTGAAGAATTTGTAATAAGTGGAGTTGAATGTTGAGGTCTTAGCAAAGGGCAAGTGTAGTGGGGGCTTACTCTGGTTCAGACTTCATAGCTCCTGGGAGCAGAGTGGCGGAACAGGAAGAACAGAGTGTCCGTTCTAAGCAAAGATAAGAGAAAGGTTGAACAAAGAGGACCTACTCCCACTTAGCTGATTTCTGGCCAATGTTATAAAGGCCCTGTAAGGTGTTGGGATCTACGGTGCCAGTAGGTGGGCACTTAGATCGATTATCAAAGGGGTATCTGGACCATATTCGACCGCAAAGGTGGATAAGTTTAGAAGCCCTTAAGTGCCCTGAACACACCTGATCTTATCTGATCTCGAAAGTTAAACAGGGTCGTTCCTTGTTAGTACTTGGGTTAGAGACTGCCCGGGAATACCTGGGGCTGTTTTCCATGAGGATAAAGCGCATGTGCATAGTGTGCATCCTGTGGCAGCAGTAACCACAGTATTGCATCTTGACTGCTGTGCCACCGTGTCCTATCGTCTCCGGTCTCTCCTGAGGGCAAACCCCTGTAAATGCCTGAATACTAGCAGTCCTTGTATAAACCCATCACCCTGTCTACCCACCTTGGCTGGCTGTTTCATTCATCCTGAATCCTGAAGTGAACACCTGAGAGAGCAGAACCTTATCCTGGTGCAATGGACCTACAATGTGAGCTGAAACTTTGTAGCTCTAAGCCGTGATGATTTTTAAGTTCTTGTTTCGGTTTGTTTTGTTATTGCTGTCGTTGTTACTTCAGAATAACCTGACTCTCCACCTGCTACCTGGATCAATAGTTGTCCCCACATCTCTGAGGCATGATGTCCCAGCCTCTATCCTGGGCCCTTTTCTACCCTTCAAAGACAGTGGTGGTTGATTTCATGTTGCATGTTCTATCTCTCCGTGTCAGGAGTTTGACATATTATCAGTGTGATAATTTATCTTACTTTGGTTACACTAATATTTATCTAATGACTGTAACTCTATTTAAAAGAATGGAAACAATTTTTTTAGGCTCAGAACAGTTGCTTCTAGCACCAGCCCTTCAAAATGAAACCTTAAATCCATGTTTGTATTCCTATAGTAGCCAGGATACATGCAACAACCATGGGACAAGAAGCCAACACACTATGCCAGGTATACATTCTGCTCCTGGTAAAGCTGTAGGATGCCTGACTGGTTAGACACCTAAGACCTGCAGACAGACATTTAGAGTTCTGCAAATGAGCCTGTTGATAGACAATGAGTCCTACCAGGAAACCAAATTTGTCCTAGAATTTCCCCTATGACAGATAATGGCATATTTTAGAAAGCTTTGGCATAGAAATTAAGCTGTCTGTGACCTTTCCGTGGTCTACTTAAGGCAATTATGTTTCAACTTCTACAAGAAAATTGATGTAAATCAAAGTTCCCAATCTCATCAAGATCCCCTAATGTGTCTTAAAGCAATAATATGTGACTTATGCTCTTGCTTCAGAAGCTTAAATATAAATGATATATCATTAGTGAAAAGACTATCTTTTGAATCTGACAGATATTAACTTTCTAAAATCTTATATGGCCTATATATGTCTTAATAAAAATAGTAAATTTTCCCATGAAGAAGCCAATATTTAATTATTAGACCAATTCTTTTGAATTTGCAAATATTTAACTATTTTGACCTATAAAACAGCAATTTCATATGATTTAGCTAAATAACTTTGCATATATTATGCTGTTGTATTTTTCTCTGTGTACACAATGAAAATGGTTAAAAAGCATCTGGTCATTTTTCTTCCTCAAACTATGCTCCTACTCCTGTATTATTCATCATCATGGATATACCACTGGCTTCCCAGTCCTCCACGGTGAACAGATGCCTGTAGTGAAGTCACAATCTGGCTTCCCTCTTGCATCCGATGGCGAATGATCAATCTCTGTTTCTACTTAATATATGATTGTTTGTTTTTAATTCTATGTTGGCTCCACTGATGCTGCCACTTCCTGGGCTCAAATGTAATTTGCTATAGAAGGGTCCACGAGGAAGGTGACAAAGATAAAATTGTATACAGTTTTTATCTGGGAGCATCCTTGAACTTGCAGTATGTTTTGAGGCAAGAGATAGATGCAGGACTGAGGCAAGGAAAGTTGGGGTATGATACCCTAAGAACAGCTTCAGCAATCACGAGGTGTTTGAAAGCTGACATGGCCATTCTGAATAATGCCACATTGGGACAAAGGGAAGAAACCTCAGTGTCTCTGCGTCATGGAGCCATTAAATGCAAAAGGATGAGTCATAGGGAAAGGCTATCTTCTACCACACAGTTTCTATGTCACTGTTACTGGCAGTGTTCTCAGAGAGAAAATAAAGTCCCTACTTTTAAAGGAATGTATAGGAGGGGCATCACAGCCGCCACTACAACCTATGCTTCCAAAGACAGTTCCTCCAGGAGTTCAGAGGCATCTTTTCCACAGGAAATTGTGAGGAAAAGGAATGGAGCAAAAACATCATCGTCACCTTGCTACCTCGTCTCTGAGCTACAATTGCTCAGCAGGGCCCTTCTTCTCTGTTGTTCCATCCTGATAGTCCTCTTCTCCTCAGCTTCTCCTTATGCAGCAGTCAACCCTTCTGGTGTTGTTTCTGAGGTTAGAGACTGGTAACTTTGCCTTCTCCAGATCGCAAGTGCTGTAGCTGTCCTTTAACATTAAAACTGCTGAAGTGTTTACCAAGAGATAGTGACGTGTTGTCTAGATGTCAAATATATATACCCTCACTACTCCACAAGGTGAAAATAGCTCTAAATTTTGTTGACCATTGGGGAGAGCTACTCTTATGAACAGGTTGCCACCATCCTTTTTTTTTTTTGCCTGCTGCTTCCTGTTTATAAAGAGCTTAAGGTTTCTAAGCAACAGGTATAATGGACTTGTGTATCTTTGAAGTAGAGTTCTCTCTTTGGGAACCAGGACTCCCTCTAAACTCACTAATCCAAGAGATGAGAAAAATGGAAAATCCTTCCCAAGTACCTACAACTATAGTGAGATAAAATTAGATTATTTCAGCTTTTCATTTATAATGCCCAACCCAGTAGGGGTGGGGCTGCAGCTCAGTTGTAGAACTACAGTTGCCTAGCATGTGCAAGGCCCTAGATTCAAGCTCCAATACTGTATAAACAAACAAACAAAACAGAAGCCCATTTTGACATATCCAACCAACCCAATCAGAGATATTAGCTGGTTGAGCTTGTGTCATACTCCAGATCTGTCTAGTTATGTAGGGGTGAGGCTAGTGCGCTAATTAGAGACACAAATAGGAACACCAATCACACTTGCGTCCTGCAGACCTTAAGGGGGTCACACTAATCTCGCTATTTCCTTGAGATGCTTTATTGTTATATTTTACATGTGAACATTTCTACATGTAATGTTCAGTTTTCTACATCTTTTAAAGATCCACTGTTGACTAGAGCAATTCAGGTATTTAATATCTCAGTTATTATATATAGGAACTCACTTTTTCCGTGCTTCTAGAAAAAAAAATCATGACCTGAGGTTCTTTCCAAGTACTAATTTATATGTATTGGAGAGATCTATTAAATCAATAAGCAGCATTGTATTTGCCCTCTTTGATCCAGTACTCTATGAGCCCATTCCCATGTGTACATCCCAACTCCTGCCAGTGCATTGGCTAAGTCGCTCAGCATCTTGCAGGTTCTATTTGCTTTCTGCTTGCTGGAAAAGAATAGCAAACTAGTGGCTGAGATCCCTTTCTCTCCACAGGACTCAGGAAGCCTGAAAACTGTGTGTCTACCAAACTAGGGTCTCATCTGGACACTCTGGAGAAAATTTGCTCCCAGGATCATTACTCCTACTGACAAAATTCATTTCTTGAAGTTGGATACTGAGGTCCCTCTTTTCTTCCTGCTTCCTAAACGGCAGCCTCTCTTAGCAGCTAGAAACCTTTGGCATCCTTGACACGTGGACCCTGCTACTTTACAAGCCAGCAGTCTTGTGATTAATTTCTCTCTTGCTTCAGATCTCAAACTTACTGCTTCCCCATCAATTGGAGACACTTTTTTTTTCGTGCCCCCTTGAGATGGAACTTCGGTTCTTCCTCATGCTGAACCAACATTCTGCCACTTACTCACGTCCTAGCTATTTCTTTGGAGACGGGGCCTATCAGTTACTTTTCTCATTCTGTTGACCAAGAATCTGTTCCAGAAACAACTTGAGGAAGGAAGAATTTATTTTGGCTCACAGTTGCGGGTACAGTCCATCATGGATGGGCAGATGTGCTAGTGAGAGCAACTACAGCCATGGCAGCAAGAACTTGAAGCCACTTCTCACACTTCATCTGTAGTCGGGAACTGGAGAGATAGGGTCACTAGTGTTCCACTCATTTTTTCCATTTCAGTCGGTCTGGGGCCTCAGACCAAGAAATGTGTCTTCTTATCTCAGTTACAGTTCTCCAGAAACACCTTCACAGATTCCCGCAGAGGTTCATCTCCTGGGTGATACCTTGGCAATAAAGACTAATCATCAAACGTCTACTCTTTGTCATCCCGATATGCAAACACATAACTTTTAAGTCATCATTATGTACCACCTCTTATTCCTAAAGTCTCAGATTCATTTCATACAACAAGATGCATTTAGTTCACATCTGAAAGTCTCTAAAGTTGTAACAGTTCCTTGTTCAAAAGTATAAGTACAGATTCTCTTCCGAGACTCAGGAAATCTCTTCACTGTCAATCCCTGTGAAATCAAAAGTACAACTTACATACTTGTAATATACAATGGTACATGGTAATATTGCCATTTAGAAAGTGAAGAGTGGTAAAATAGCGAGGACATACCATATCAATAAAGGGCAAACGCCAAAGCCTGCAGCTCCATGTCTAGTGTTTTGGGTGTGTGATAGAACCATCAGGGCTCTGCCTCTCTAGCTCTGATACCCATAGGACTTGTGGAATTTCCCATGAGCTAGCTCCTCTCCATACCTGTAGCTTTCCTCAGCAGACATCCCATGGTCTTGACTTCATCAGCATTTTGGGTTCTATGCTGCAACTTGGGTTTCACCTTTACAACTTCTTGCAATAATTTCTCAGGGCACACTTGCAGTACATTCAACCTTGTCACAAACTTCAGGCCTCAACAGCTTTCTGGGATCTTGTTGCAAGCTTCCATGATATCGCTCACATTTGCAAAGCTAGTAAGTACTAAGGAGATTATTTAATGAGTTTCCACTACCAGCCCAAACACGATGTGACTTGACTCCCCCGGAACAACCACTGTGTTACTTTAGGGATGACTCTGGAGAAACAATTCCCTCAGTGGTCATTTTGGAGCAGGATAGTCCTGTATCTTAAAGTCATACAGTCTTCTCTATAATCAGTTCACATCTCCACAAGTTGGTCTTTGATGACTGAGGTCTTCTTTTCCAGCAGCTTCCTTGCTCCTGTGCAGAACATGAGGTTGTCCTTAGGTGGTGCTCGCTGCTTCCCCACAACTGCTATGTTTGACACTTTTAATTGGCTCATGCTCCTTTCCTTGCCCAACTGTACAAATTTTATAACTTTAGACTCTCTCCCCCGCTCCATAAAAGCAATGAGCTGGATCAGTGGCAGGGCCTGAATGCTATCCTGCCTCAAACTTTTCCTCAGTTGAACAAATTAATTCATTATTTCTGAATTTAGTCCCACCCAAGCTTCCAGGCTTGGGCAGAATAAAGCCAGATTCTTTTCCAGAAAAGCAGTCCTTGTTCCCCACCTAAGCCTCTGACGTATACGACCACCAACATCTTCTTCCTTTTAGTATTAGCTCCCAAACTCCCATCAAAATGGCCTGCTTAGCTCTGTTCACAGTATTCAAGGGCTTTCTAACTCATAGCTCCAAACCTTTCCATACTGCTTACTCACACCAGTTTCCAAGGTCTAAAATCCATGTGATCAGATTTATCGTGGCAACAGCCCGCCTTTCTGGACCAGTCTTCTGTATCATCCCTTTTCTCATTGCTGTAGTACATGCCTGACAAAAGGAACCTAAGGAAGGTTAAAAAAGAGGGGGGGGCACCCATGAGTGTGAAGGGAACATGATGGCTATAAGTGCCAGCTACAAATGGTCACAATGTATCCACAAAGGAAGCAGAAAGAGAGATGTTCATGCTCAGCCAGCTTTCTTCTGTTAAGGTGGTCTGAGACCCATCCTGTAGAAAGGTGATGCCCACATTCTGGGTGGGTCTTCTAATCTTCACTAACCTAATCTAGACAATCTCTCATAGGCAAGAAGTGATTCTAAATCATATCAAGTTAATATGGGCAGTCAATACTAACCATCACAGGAAAACAAGGTTTGTTTTGGCTCATGGCATTTGAGAATATACTCCATTACAGAGAAGAAGGAGTGCTGTCAGGAACACAAAGAGCTAGGTGACATTGTATCCTCAGTCAGGGAACAGGGAACAATACATGATGGTGCTCTACCTACTTTCTCCTTCTTACCCAGATTAGGACCCAGCCTATGGAGTGATGCTGCTGCCATTCAGGATAAACCTTCCCACTTCATTTAAATCTCTGGAAATATGCCCACAGATATATCCAGAGGTTTTTATTTTAGATGGTTCCAAATCCTGTCAAACTGAAAATCAAGATTAACCATTACGCAAGATCTTGGTAGGCTGTTCAGGCTTGCCTTGAGATGGTTATGTAACTTACTCAAAGAGGCCTGGGACTTCCAGTTTGACTGTATCTACCTCCCCAGGTGGGTAAGAGTCCAGACCTGAGACACCAAAAAACTTTGTTTTCACAGGTTCATTTAGAAGCCAGGTATTGTGTTCCACGTCTGTAATGCCAGCACTTGATGGACTGACATACAATGGCTGTAAATTTGCAGCCAGTTTGGGTTATATAGTAAGTTTTGAAAATTAATAAATTAAAATAAAATGAAAGTTACTGCCATAGGTCAAATTCACCCAGAGAAATCCCTTATCTTAAGAATAGATTTAAGGAGTTGGAGAGGTGGCTCAGAGGTTAAGAGCACTGACTGTTCTTCCAAAGGTCCTGAGTTCAATTCTCAATAACCACATGGTGGCTCACAATCATCTATTATGACATATGGTGCCCTCTTCTGGTCTGTAGGCATACATGCAGGCAGAACACTGTACTCATAATAAATAAATAAATCTTAAAAAAGGAATATATTTAAGATTTAAGCTGGGCTATGGTGGTGTATGCCTTTAATCCCAGCACTTGGGAGGCAAAGACAGGTGAATCTCTGAGTTTGATGCCAGCCTGGTCTACAAGAGTGAGTTCCAGGATGGCCAGGGCTACAAAGAGAAACCTTGTCTTTAAAAAATGGCAACAACAACAAAAGATTTAAAACCTTAATTAAATCTTCTAAATTTCTTTATAGTAATATTCGTATTGGTGTTTAGGTTAGTTGAACAACTGAGAGTAGGTAGGTGTACTCTTCAGGGGTCTTCAAGGAAGTCTTAGAATTCTTCCCGTTTCAAGGGAAAGGAGCCTTTATTCCCTGGCATCAATAATATATTAGATGTAGGCTGTCATGAGTATGCAGAATGACCTTGGGGAAGATTGATCTTTGCAGCTGAAGCAATTCTACAGAGGGCTGGCGACTGAGAACTGAGACCTGCCTGTCAGTTGCATTCCCAGGAGCTTGGAAGATAAATTCTTCCAACCCAAAGAGGACCTGGATGGTTTATCTCTTCCTTTGCATTGTCGCAGATCTTAATGGATCTCAATTATTCGATCTACGTTTTATGTTTGCATTCTTCTCATCCATTCTTTACTTAAAAAAAATCATATTTTTTCTATAAACAGCACAGATTATGCAGTTCCTCAAATTAAATTCCCTAACAAAATTGAAATATGTGAACAGCATGGCCTTATCCATAAAATCATGAGCAGGCCCCCTTTAAACATATGTTTTTCTAGTTTGGAAACAATCTATACAAACTATTTGATTGTTATATGATGATGCCAGTATCAAATGCTATTTTCTTACTAAGAAAGCTTACATTTCTTCCTTATTTTTTAAGAGGAAAAATAACCACAAATATCCTACTGTTTTCTCATTGACTTCACTCTGGAGGCCCGTGCTATAGATGCCAGATTTTGAAACAACTTTAAATTTCACTTGGATAAACAAACCATTTCCATAACCTGCCTGATAGAAAGACCCTGGTGTACCACAACACACCCAGTCTTCTCTGAGGAGGAGTTCTCATCCAGGCAATCCATGGCATTAAGATGGAAAGGCTGCCTGAAAACAAGATTGCTCAGGGATTTCTTTACATTGTGATTATTCGCCCTGGTGATTGTGAATGGAATTCAAATCATTTTCAGCAAGCAGAGGAGCTGTTGGACTGCCTTCGCTGTAGCTGTGCAGACTTGCAGGGACAACTAGGAGGAGGAAATAATCAAAAGCTCAATTAGAATTTAAGCCAATCAACAAAGAAACTACAAAAATGCATTTAAAACTCTTCAGGTCTAATGAAGTATAAAGTGCAGAAAGCATTACTTCCTGGTCTTGTAATCTGCGACAGATCATAGGCTTAATTCATATGATCTTT
Source organism: Bramus lutescens (assembly GCA_001685075.1). NCBI lineage: Eukaryota > Metazoa > Chordata > Mammalia > Rodentia > Cricetidae > Bramus > Bramus lutescens. The sequence goes on from LOEQ01001854.1 coordinate 248,466, forward strand.
TAGCAGTGTCCCTGTCTTTTAAGAAAGGGCTTTCCAAGAGGAGGAAGGGGAGATGATGGATTGTATAGACATATGGAATTTTCAAAGGATAAATTAGAAACACAGAGTGGACCTTCTTAAATTTTGCTTATATGATAGAATTTTTCATGGCTTGTTTATTCAACTTGGGTTTATAGTTGTTTTTAATTATTTTTTTCTAGCATGAAACAAATACAACTTTCTTGAAGCATACTTAAGCAATGTCAAAATCCAATAAAATCTATGGCTCAATTTTTGGAAATTGTTTCAAAAGCCTTTCTTTTCTTTTTCCAATAGTCTTCCTTTATTAAACTGAAGTTTTGAGTAAAGAGTCATTTCTTTTTAAAGTGATTTTACATAATAAAAATAGGGAGCTCAAATTCAATTGATCTCTCTATATTATTCATTTTGCCATATTCCTTCTATGAGATTGATGCTTCATCTTCAATTGTTTAATTTCAATTGAATTTGGGAGACCAAAGCAATTTTTTAAGCTATTTAATAATAAAATTATCCTATGCTGGTATAGTTTTTTTATGTTTCAAAGCACTTTTACCTTATTAAATTTTGACTTCCAACAAATCTAGTTATTATTGTTTCGCCTCTGATGTACAAGTGAAAGGAGGCCACAAGTCACCTTGGTGTGTTCTTAGTTTCCATTTAATTAGTGTTAAAGCTAAGGCTAGAACAGAAAGGTTTCTGTTTCTGGGACAGAATTATATTCTTCTCTGTTTTATGATTTCTGATATGGAAATTAATCAAGAGTTTGTTTTCATCAACTAAATTCTAAGTTCTGCAATGAAGAATTCATGGCCATTTTGGATTTTTCAAATTCCACAAGGGAGTTTGGATAGCATAATGAAATTAGTGTTATAGTCTTTAGACAGATGAAGAAGGATCAAGAATATTCTTGTAAAACTCAAGTAAGTATCAGATGAATGCAGCATTAAGAACATTGGCCAAAGTTGAGGAAGCCTAAGTATTTTGATTGGAGTGAAGCTCATCCAGGAGAATTAAAGAAAGATACAACGAGTGAAGATATTTGGCTCCTTCAGCATATGAAAGAAGAATTTCCAGAAAGAATCTATTAAGTTACATGTTACTATTAAGTGTAAACATTTTAACGATACCAGTACCAGGGTCCCTGGAAGGGAAGCTAGCTTGGTAAAAATTAAAGTTTTAGCATGAGGGCCTGGAGAGATGACTTAAAACTTAAGAACACTTGTTCTTCATTCAGAAGACCTGGTTCAGTACTGGGATCTGCATTGTAGCTAACAACCATCTGTCACTCTAGTTCCAGGAAATTTGATAACCTCTTCTGGCCTCTGTAGGCACTCATGTATATTATATATATATACACACACACATACATATGGGTGAAACATTAATACACATTAAATAAAAATAAATAAATCCTTAATGATATATCAGACTATCAATTGTAGCAAGTGCCTGTAGTCTCAGAACTAAAGATGCAAAAGAAGGAGAATCATGAATGAGTTCAAGGCTAACATGGGCTGCTTAGCAAGATTCTGTTGTTTGTGCATTTTTTTTTCTGAAGATATATCCATTCAGAATTGCTCAAAATCTTAAGCCTCAAATGTCCTTTGCCACTTAAAACAAATATCTATCTGAGTGTACAAATATCAAAGAATACCAGGATTTCCAAGAACTAGTATTCCAAGTCTGAATATTCAATTGGAAGGAAGCAAGCTCTTCACCTGTGTACTATAATAGAGACTGTGCTAACATGATTTCCAACAAAGTCAGAAGAATCCCAGTTGCTATGCATTATATGAGTAATTTGCAGTCAGCTTTTGCATTTGAAGAAGCAGTCCTGTTTCCTATGAGACAGAAGCCACATGAGAAAGAATTTACAAAATTACAGTGTGAATAAAAGTAACTTGGAAGCAAAGAGATTTGGCTGGTCTCAGATCATACAGCCTAGAACGCAGTTCGAGCAGGAAAGTTCCAATTTCAACTTGGGCAGCTAGAGTTACTGATCATGATTTTGTCCCCAAGTTTTTGTCCCCCTGCCTGCAATATTACTTCTCAAAGAGAAGAAAACGAAACCTGAAAAGGATATTCGCACTAATGTGTGGTTGATCCTAGGCCAAGCTGTAGGTAACAGGATAGGGAATTCAATGGAGAATTAGTCCCACAGTGTCTTAGTTGGGGTTTTTATTTCTATGAAGAGACACCATGACCAAGGCAATGTATATAAGAAAAACGTTTAGTTGAGAGGGCTCCGTTACAGTTTCAGAGGTAAGCAGGCAAAAGTGGTGCTGGAGGAGTATCTGGGAGTCCTATATCTTTCAGGCAACAGGAAGTTGACTGAGACACTGGGTGGTATTCTGAGCATAAGAAACCTCAAAGCCCACCCCTACAGTGACACACTTCTTCCAACAAGGCCATGCACACTCCAACAAATCCACATCTCCTAATAGTGCCATCCTCTATGGAATTCGGGGGGTCAATTATGTTCAAACTATCACACATGGTATCTTAACAGTTCATCATAGAACAGAAGGCTTCAACAGCAAACACTTTTCATAACTATGGAAATTGCAAGACCAAGATCAAGTTCTAATAATGGTAGGCATAATTTCTGGTTTGCAAATGACTATCGTGACCATCTCAATGTGGGAAAGTAGAGGCTGAACCCAAGCTCTGAAGGTCTTTCCTGCAAAGACACTAACCTCACTCATGACTAAGCATTTCCCAAGGCTGCATTTCTCAATACTACCTCACTGGAGACAGGGATTTCAATTTATGAATTCATTCAGTCTGTAATGTTTGCTATTCTGAGGAAAACAGAAAGGAGAGCTCTCATTACGAATGAGAAGCATACTCTGCTGAAGGGTAGGCCTCTCTGAGTGTACCTGTGAGGCAAGAACTATTCTACAGTCAGTGAGAGAGGAAGACAGCCAGAGGAAACTTGACGTGTTAGGTCTAACAGTCTTCTCACTCTGTGTTCCCCTTACTAGTGGCAAGGAACCCAACATAGAGATTGACATTTCAGAGTACAGCTTTAAAGACAGCAGGGGGCAGGGAAAGGAAACAAGCATGGAGAAGAAGGTTCTGGCTTTGGGGTAATTGAGGACCCAGCTGAGACTGTGTTATTCTAACAAGCAACTTCATGTCCTCAGGTACTTGTAATGAGCTAATAAAAATTCAGATTATCCACTCTGTAAGAACTACAGAAAAAAGTCCAGATTGGAAGGTGGGCTAGGATGAACAAGATGCCAAGGGGAAGAAGGAGAAATAGTTCCTGTATCCAGATACTCGCTCATCCTGGAGTGACTGGCTGAGTCCTGAGATGAATGAAACTTGAGAACCACTTATAAATCTTGTGTTTTCCTTCCATTCATTCAGCCCAAAGGAATCAAGTTGATAAATGATTTGTTAAAATGACAAATATTTTCTCAGGGGAATATATAGTACCCTGAGAAAAGGGTTTTTTTTTTTCTCAGCAGCTAGTTCAGGAGAATTCCTTTGTAGGAAAGTCTGCAGATTTGTTGCAGAGATAGTCTAATGGATATTCATAATGGAGTCCCATGAAGCATTCTGTCATCTCCAAAAATTTATTGGCAGGAAAAACACTGACTTGTATTTTCCACAGAAGAAAGGGAAGAGGCATAGGATCTGGGAAAGACAAATTTTCAGGAAGGAGAGGACAACATATTTAGTTGTCTGGTTATCAGTTGTTAAAGAAAAGAAAAATTGGTAAGGCATTGGCTAAGTGACTTGTGGAGTGAATTACATCAGTACCATTACAAAATAACTTGTGAATCTTACACTTCTCATTAATATCTTCATAGAAGTGTGTGTGTGTGTGTGTGTGTCTAACTCAGAGTAATTAATTATCTGCCAGATATTTGAGCTAGCTTATGTGATTAATTCTCTGTCAAGTTCACTAGGCTAAAGGATTCAAACAAATTATTTTGATTGAGTATGTAAAGATATTTTGGAGAGAGATTGACACATGAGTCTCTATGCTGAGTGAATAATAGTGATCCCATTAATGTTGTATGTGTATTGTGTGGGTGGGTGTAAGCTTGGTAGGAAGAATTTATTGATAGTCAACTCTTTTCTTGACTCAGTGTACCTATCCAGCAGATCCAGTTATTGGTTGGACTCAAGGAGGCACCTCCTGAAAAACCGATCGGAGTGAGAGGCGAAGGAGACCAGGCGCATAAAGAAAGACAGAGTCAGTCTGAGTTACATCAAGGTCTCATTTATTGAGGGCAGGGTAAGGTTTATATATCTTTTAAGGCGGGGGAAGGGTGGGGAATGATTAACAGATGGAAAATTTCGTTTTGCAAAAGCAGAAAGACAAAAGGGAAGCGGGAAAGGGTGTTAGGCTATATCGGGTATCGTCACCTGTTACTTGCTATGAGTACATCTTGTGATTTTGCCTGGAACATAGTCTTATGAAAAGCAGAGTCTTATGAAAAGCAGAGTCTTATGAAAAGCAGGGTCTTATGAAAAGCAGAGTCTTATGAAAAGCAGGGCCTGTTTGTGCTCATGAAGTTATGAGGAAGTTAGATTCCGTTTTAACCTTGCTTTGGCCATTTTTACTTTTGGCCCCTGACAACTCAGAACATAACAGAAGAGTGTCTGGAAGCAAAAAAAAAAAATGCCTGGAAGCAATTTTCATACGCTGCTAAAAAGAATCCTTGAAATATGAAGATAAAGATGGTCTGTAGTGAAGAAACCAGCGCTATCTTGGGAGAGTCCTGAGGAAAGTGTCTCAAAGGTCAGTGAGATATGGTTATTGCATGAGATCAGAAACCGCCAGCTGATTCTGTTCCTTGGAAAACCTGGGAATGGATTTGCCACTAAAACTATAACCAATATGCCAATAAGGGAGTAATAGCTTCTCTGAAAAACAAATGGTAAAAATGCCATTTTTTTGGCCAGGATTGACACAAGAAGAAACAGCTATAAAACTGAGAGTCCTAGTAATAATTAAAATAACATTATTTTATAAAAACAGAACCCAGGTGTCATCACTTTATAATTAGCAATGGGGTTGAAATGATTTGTGTAGCAGACACAGAGTATATAGTAACCAAGGAAACTTGGCCAAAAGGAAAATACAGTGCTGGTTAGTTGAAAAAGTTGGGTAGGGAAGTAAATGGGCACAAAGTATAACACATACATATGAAAATATAAAATCAATTATTTTGTATGTTAAACTAAGAAATTAATTTTTAAGTTAAGATTTTAAAAAAATCAACAAATCTTTCCACGAAGAACCTGTTGGTTGATTTCTTTTCTCTTCAAATTTATCTTGGAGTTAGATAAATAAGCCACCAATAGAAATTAATACTTGACTGATAATTAGAAATAAAATAGCTAATGCCAGTCACTACAGTAGAAAATCATGATGGTGTCTAGATTTGAGTCAGTTCTCAAATCTAGAACTCCTTGATTATGAAGCCATGTTATCCATGCATGGTGGCACGTGCCTTTGATCCCAACACTTGGGAGTCAGAGGAAGGCAGATCTCTGTGAGTTTGAGGCCAGTCTGATTTACAAAGGGAGTTTTAGTACAGCCAGGGCTCTGTTACAGTATGTCTCAAACATCAACAACAACCAACAAAAAAGCTGTGTTAATTCAAAAGAGAACTTGTACCACCATATGAAGTATATAAAATAAATATTTCACATGTCCTTTATTCAAAGAATCTCAAGTGTTAGCATCTCAAACTTTTCAGTAACAAACATTCAGATGGTCTGATCAGTCATAGGGAATTGGAAAGCAGATAACCCCAATAACATTCATATGATTCAAAGATTCTAAACATTCCAATACATCTCTTCTATGTAAAGAACAAATTATTATACCATGTACCTTTGACTGTAAAAAAAAAACCCAAACAGTTCCACAGTATTCTTTTAATTTTTGAAAAAGCTGATCCTTGAGGTTCACTGCATTAAATTTATTGTTCTTTGGATGTACAATTCAAGCTGTAGTTCCATGTTCCTCAAAGAATCCTCACCAAGACTAAGCCCCAGTTATCCACAACAGTAACAAACTTATGTTCATAAAGCCTGTAAGATAGTTTTTTCCTTTTTCCACCCCTCTATATCACTCTCTACAATGCTTTCTGAGTAAGTGCTTCAGCATATTATACTCACACCCTTGATAAGGACCTGTGGTAGAAGAACCCTAAGCCAAGACAGTAGATAAGGGCAGAAGTAAGGAAAGTATAGTTACAGAATTGTCATAATAAGTCACACAGGAAATAAAGTGGTTTAATCAGGGTGACAGCTGTTGCCGGGATAGTTCTTTGGGAGACCAACAGTCCGAGGAAACTGCAACCATCTGGGTCCTTAAGTAAGCACATTGCAACAACTCATCACAATGGTCTTCCGTTTAGGAATTGTCAATGAAGTTCTTATTAAAGACTTTCTACTAGTATAGTCGTCCAATTAGAAATTACCATCTGATACCTGACTGGGGCAAAGTAACCGATCAAATTTTTTTTTACCTTATGTCCTCATTTACTTTATAAAAGTCTTCCCTTCTTCCCTTTTTAATGGGACCCTGAACTGTGCTAGAGTCTGTAGCTGTGTAATTTATGACATATATCTTTGATTGGATGGACGGGTGATTTAAAAATTTGATGTGCCAAGTTAACTTTTACCACCCAAGGTAATTTGATACAGCCAAGAATGACTAAATTTCAGATGTATGTTGAAGTTAGACGCGTGATGGGAGAAGGAAGTTTTCTAGGATGTCTGAGAAAGGATTTCCCTGGATTGGGTAGAATCATAATCATTAAGAATCTTTCTGGTGAGATGGACAAGATTTCAGGAAAAGTTGGTTTTTCTGGAAAACCAGAAGTTCAATTCAGTTATCTTAAGTTGGAGAGGTCAAGTAAACATTCAGATTCTTTCAAGGGGACAGTTTGAGACATCAGTTTAGGATTCAAGAGGAAGCCCAACTAAGAGATGCAAATTTGGGAGGCATTGGTAAATGATGATATTTTAAACAATGAGGGTGGACGAGTCTATTACTGGAGTGAGCATAGTAATAATGAGAAGAAGATGAAGGCCTGGGCAGTGGAAACCAATGATGCTAAGAGCTTGAAAGAACAGAACGCAGACAAAGGAGACTGAGAAAAGGTTGCCAGCAGGATGGAAGAAAGCCCAGGAAATTGTCGAGGAGGCCACTGGGTGACAAGATAATGTTAAGTAACAAAGAGAAAAAGGTTGTGTCTAATGCTACTGCTAAGTCAGTCCAATGAGGACTGGTCATTTATGAGTGGGTTGAGCAGTGCCAAGGGCATTTCAAGGCAGAAGGCAGGTGTATGGTGTCCAGCTATGTTGTGAGGAGTCTCGAGTCTACTGAGGTTCAATGAATATGTGAGTATTTCTGGGGCTGAAGACAACACAGACTTTCTCAAACACGTGGGGAAAGTGTAGAAGAACAGAAGGCAGAACTATTAGGATGAGCATAGCTATTTTGTAATTTGCCTAAGGTTAGTCTCAGTGCTGGCAATAAACACTTGAATAACATGAATGGCAGGTGAGCAGCCAGCCTTGGTGCCTTAGGGGAAAAAGTACACTAACACCAGGACTCTCCTGGCAGTCAAGCCCAATTAATTTACCAAATGCTTTTGCAATGGATTTTGCTGTAAAAATAAATTGGATAGTAGTTTCAATTGAACAACAGTACCAAAAGTTTCCAATTTCAGAGTGGTTTGGGCTTCTTACAATCAATGTGAGGCCTAGGTGCCCTGGGAATTATGGCTGAATTCAGATTGGTACTGCCGCTGACAGTTACACTGGAAGTCAGTTGGCAATATGCATTAATTGTTCAATGAGAATTCCAGAAGGATAAATCTTTACCTGTCCCCCCAAAGATATACTATACATGAAAAGTGACCAACTCAACTCCCCCAAAACAGAGAGCAAATTAAGTCCATATAATCATTTCATTCATTTTATTAACTTACTACAAACTTGTTCTAGGTCTTGTTTTTAACTTTGATGCAAAAGCTTTTTCTTTACAATGTCAGCATTTTATTTGGATATAGGAATTGTCTTTCGCTGACTTTATTAACATTTAGTGCTTTCTTCTTTCTTGGTGGAAAACACAGTCTCCTTCACTCTCTTAACCGTAAGCATACTTAAGACAAAAGTGCCTATACACTTTTTTCTTTTTCCTGAAGGTCATGTGACAATCTATCGCCCACATGGAGAGGCTCACACCTGCCTATAACTATAATGCAATGGGAATCTATCGCCCACATGGAGAGGCTCACACCTACCTATAACTATAATGCAATGGGAAGCTGCATTGACAATTTAAAATAAAATAAACTCTTTTTTAAAAAAGAAGTAAATGCAGAAAACGTTCTTTCCAACCTCCTTTTACCTGCCTAGAATTAGGGCATAGAGTCTCCTTAGGAGGAGGTACCACACAAACCTACAGATGAACCTTATTCTGGCCTGTTCCATACATCCCCTCCTCTACTACATTCGCCTTCCCAGTCTGTCCCCATAGGAAACTAAAAACTGCTTCCCCTTTTGTTGTTCAATACTGTTCCTGAGGAAATGTGAACAAATTTCTATTTACCCAAGATAAGGAGCTGACAACAGACCAAAGCCTAACTTGATGAACCAATGAGTTTTCCTGGGGTTAGTTAAAGGCTTGTGGGTAAGGGGTTACTTATATGGATGACTGAAAGGCAACTATATCACCAAAAGACCACCCTAGCATGAGTCACAACTCAAAAAGGCTGGAATCATGGAGCCCTCAGAGCCACTTGCAAGCAACAGATAAGAGTGTCTTCTTAGCATTGCTTACTGCTGATACAATCTTAGACATAGAGACCTTCTAAATCTGGTCACTTTCAGGGACTCCCTGAGACTTTTGAGTTGCTTACTTTTTGAGTCTTAATGAATCTTGCTTTAGAACTTTCTGGGTCTTTTCTATTTATTTTTTATTCATGTTTATTATATGTATCTGTGTGTCTGCCACATGTGTACAAGGGCCTGTGACGGCCCAAAGAGGGTGATAGATCCCCTGGAACTGGAGTTACAGGAGTTGTGAGCCACCTAACATGGAGGTTGAAGCTGAACTCATATCCTTTGGAGGAACAGTAAATGCTTTTAGCTTCTGAGCCATCCCTCTGGCCCCAAAACTCTCTGGGTATTAAGAGCATCAATCTAGGATGGACTGATTCAATTTGGAGGAAGTTCCTACACAGCACCTTTCCTGTCCTTTTCTAAAAAGTGTTGTTCTTTCCTGATGATATTTATAAGCCAGAGCTCCAAAGCGCAGGTGGGTACACTTTTTCTTTCATGTTGTGTATATGCGCTTTTGAACTTTATAATTCTTTGGTTATTTCCTTCATTGTTGTTGTTAAAGAATATAAAATGAGAAATGACAACAGCTTGGTTTAAAGATCTTAACTGGCTTTATTTGCGATTCTAGAATTAGGCACCACTTTATTCTATAAACTACAATAAGTACTGTGATGAGCTGAGCAGACCAGGCCTGTTTTATAGCCAGAAAAAAGCTGATGAAAGCAGAAACAAAGAGCAGAAAGGCTGGTCATTTCAAAAGTGCTTTCCTCATAAGGAAATAAGGAAAGAGAAACACAACTGATGAGCTAATAGCAGATTACTTCCAGTTACTTGTTGTTTTATAGTTCTGTTGTTGCTTGTTTGGCCATGTGAGATGTCCTATATATATGTTGCTTTACTGATTGATTAATAAAACTGTTTTGGCCAATGGCTTAGCCGAGTAAAGCCAAGTGGGAAATCAGAACAGAGATAGAGAGAGTAAGCAAAGTCAAAGAGACACCTTGCAGCTGCCGAAGGAGAAGGCTACGTCAGAACCTTAGGAACCTTACTGGTAGGCCACAGCCTCATGGCAATGCACAGATTGATAGAAATGGACTAATTTAAGATGTTAGAGCTAGTTAGGAGTATGTTAGAGTCATTGGTCAAACAGTGTTATAATTAATATAGTTTCTATGTGATTATTCAGGTCTGAGCAGTCCTCGCCTACAAACTGGCACCCATACATTTGCCGCTAACCATCATCGCCAGCTGCACGCTTTGGGTTCAGGTACTTGTATGCCCACTCAGGGTTAGGAGGAAAGTGGCTTACAGCATGCCTACCACTCAGCACCCCCACCTGGGGAAGCAGATAGGTCATGTCTGCCAGGCGTGCACATGTTTCCAGGCCATGAAGCATGCTGCATGGAATATTTAGCTTTTACTTAGACAAAAAGGGTTTATGTGCTGCATGGTGCTTCCCAGAGTTGAGGTGGTGAGCATGGCTCCCACCTCATAGTCCCAGAGCTGGTGGTAAATGTACCTCTGCCATATTGAAAGGCCAAGAGAGGTGGAGTCAGCAGCCAGGGCTGCCACAACCACACTGCTTACCATTTTGAAAGGCTCCTTGTCAGAAAAGGATTTCAGATGCACAATAGGACTGATTCAGACATAAAAGACCTCTAAGTGTGACACAGTATGTTTAAAAATGTACATAGGCTTGGGAGAGAGGAAAAAAGAGTATAGACAGTTATGAAAAGTAGTAAAGTCTTTACTTTTAGACAGTAAAAGTAAAAATAAAAGAGTAGAGACAGTCATAGATTAAAGGAGTAAAGAAAAATAAGCCACATAAAGATGGAATATACACAGAGAGCATGGATTATGTACATTATTGTGTTTTCTTTGGATTTTTTGACTGCAGAGAGACATTTGTTTTGGGGGGCTGCTAAGTTAAACCAACATAAAGGTATCTTGACCTCAAAATTTGGGTCTAAGGATATGTTTCTTTAGAAAACAGGATCTGCTTTTATTTCCACAGAAGATGAGAACCTGTGGATTCCTTCCAGACTAATGTGGCTTGATGAAATAAGAACCCCCAAAAGCTCTCCATGAATCCTAAAAGTACTTTGACCAACAAAAAGCGGAAGCAGTTTGGACTAAACTATGTCCAAATTTTCAAAACGGTTATTTATAAATGTTTATTTTCATTTTAAAAGGGTTGGTCATAAATGTTTAATGGTCACAGTCAATTTAAAATAAAAAACAAGGGGGATATGATATAGAAATGAATATCTTACATTGGTATGGAATTTGGTTTATTGATACAAATATAAGGTCAATTTTGTTATATGTATATTTCTATTCTTGTTTAAGGCATTAATGTTTATGTAACTCATTTAAAAATTGATATGTAATTAAAAATTACAGATTAATAAATACATAGTCATTTATAATAGTCAAACTTGTAGTCATGTTAGTTAGGTTTTCTAGACATATAGACATGTATTTCAGTTAGATAAATAATCTTCAACACATCACAGACCTACAGAATATGGCATTTAAAATGTTTTAAGAACTTAGACTTTTCTCAACAATGAGACATGTCTGCTTCTGGCAGCACAAATTACTTCAGAGAGGTTGATGGGCACTGAAGAAACTCATATGGAATTTGCCTTCAATGTGACAAGGCTAGCCATTTGGGCAAAAAACTGCTCTTGGCTGGACTGTTTGATGGCATGCTATATAAACTGGACATGCAGGACCCACAGAAAAATGATTGCTGAACATGCCAAAAGAAGATAAGATGGTTCATTGAGGTTCCTGCCTCATGAAAGAACTGCCAGACATTTTGCAGGACACAGAAGAAAGCAACTGATGAACTTTGTCAATACAAGACAGATCAGATATTCAAATTTCCAGCTTCACTGATACTATGAGCCTGTAGGCTGATGATGGATGTCCCAATGATACAGAAGAACTTTGGGTGACTGTCCAGGCAGCAAGGTGCGTCTGTCAGTTCTTAAACTTTTGAAGTTGCTTGCAATGCACTTCCTGTTTACTTAGGTAATATTATATACTTCTGGAGTCTTTGTGGAGTTGAAGACTAGATAGTTATAGTTTTCCTTAGTTATGATAAAAGATAAATTAGATAAGAATCTTTAGATTCACAAAGAAGTATTGTAGCTATAATTCTTGCTTGATAACTCTTTTGTATATGTAATTTTACTTTGTTGAAGGAAAAACCTTCCTTTTTAATTAGATGGAAAGGGGGATATGATGTAGAATGCCCTTCTGGATATATGCTGCTTTATTGGTTGATAAATAAAGCTGTTTTAGCCAGTGGCTTAGTGGAGTAAAGCCCAGCAGGAAATCAGAACAGAGAGAGAGAAAGAGAGAGAGAGAAGATGGAATCAAAGAGACACCATGTAGATGCAGAAGGTGGATACCTCAGGACCTTAGGAAACTTACTGATAAACCACAGTCTTGTGGCAATACACAGATTGATATAAATGGGTTAATTTAAGGTGTTAGAGCTAGCTAGGAATATGCTAGAGTTATTGTTCAAACAGTGTTGTAATTAATATAGTTTCTGTGTGATTATTCAGGTCTGAGCAGTTGGGATACGAACCAGCAGTCTCCACCTACAGTTTGGGGTTGAGGATTGTTGTTGTTGTTGTTGGATTAGTTTTGGTTTTTGTTTGTTTGTTTTCCTTTTGGTAAGGATTAAGGCAAGAGTGAAGATTACTGACATGCCAACTCTGGTCTGTCTTGAAATTCAAGTATCAAAATCCTTGTTTTAGATAAACTGCTGGAAGACAGGTTTTACTAATGTCAGCTCAGTCCTGAGTGATTTTGAGCCAGTCCTAACCTCTCTCTATCAGTAAAATACTACTGAATGTATTCTGACTTTCCCAAGGGTTATTTTGGAAACCAAATGAGATAACATATTTGAAAGTGTCCATAAGAATAAAGCGCTACACTAGCATCGAGTCTCTTCTTAGCAAGTTGTGTGAGTTTAACATTCATTGGCATTCACGGCCAATCTGAAGATTTATTCATAACTCCCAGGTCTCTACATTGCCTTCTTCTGCTCTGCATTCAGAAGAAGCTGTAATTCCATGCAGACATAAGAACAGGTTCAGACTAGCTTCAAAAATCAAGAAAACATTTTTTCCTTAAAACAATGATTTTTTTCATAATCATGTTGAATTTTCTTCCTGGTCTCAGTGGGAATCTTCTAAGCCTTCTTTACATTTTCACAAGAGAATATTTATTTTCCCACAGAAATTGAAATATTCTTTCTGTCAGACTCATAAGCTGAATTTTGATTATTTATTAAACATAAGTCATTTCTTTATTTTCAATAAGAACTGATTAGATATTCCAGAGAAAAATATTTTTAGGTATTATCTAGTTAAATTACATAGATCTGGCCCTGCAGTATTGGTGCACACCTTTAATCCCAGCACTCAGGAGGCAAGGTCAGGTAGATCTCTGTGAGTTCAGGCCCAGCCTGGTCTACAGAGCATGTTCCAGGACAGCGAAGGCTATTATACAGAGAAATCCTGTCTCTAAAGACAAATAATAAAAAATACATAGATCTTAGAGGCTTATCTTCAAAAAAATATTTTTATGCCATATCAAATATGTGTAGTTCAAACATTAACATGTACTTCATATTTCATTTCCTGCCTGCCACTAAGGCACCATTTTTCTTCATTTGCCAAATATTTTGAATTTGTGTCATTAAAAATAATCATTGCCTACTCACATTGGAAGTTTAAAAATTCCAAGTGGTTTAAGTTTTCCTAACAGTGTCCTTATAAATCTGTCTTTGTCTGGAGCCAGAAATGCTTTTAAATAGGCAATGAATTTCCTTAAGGGGAAAAAATAATACAAGGGTCTATTATTTATTTTATTATTTAATTTTATTTTATTCAGCATTTTGGCCATACACAGGATCAAGCCTAGGACCTGCAACACTAACAATGCTGTGCTGCTGGCTGCATCCATGTCCTATTTCTTTCTGTTTCTCCTTCTGTCCAATCAGCCCCACTGGCAGAATGTTCATTGCAGTCAGTCATTGGTCCGATTCAAGGCTTCTGGTTTTTGGTATACCATCACTGGGCTGGGCCCTCATCGAAACTCCTCTTGGATATCCTGTGGTTTCTGTAGTCATGGAGATTCTGCTGTTATCCTTCTGCGGGATCAGTCTCTTTGCGCACTCCAACAGATCAAAGATGGTGCAGCTGTTAGGGTGGGACAACACAAGGCCCAGGATGTGCCTCTGGGTGGTAGCTGAACTGGTTGGTCAGGGTCATTGGGACCACCCCCTCAGGTGAGGGGCATAGCTAGCCCCTCATCTCACATCAGGGCCAGCTATCCCATGCCTATGTTCCGGTGTGGGGTCTTCTCTCCTGAGTGCTGGGGTCAGATCCCCTATGGGGGGAGGGGTCAGCACCAGCTCTCCTGCTACAGTGTTCAGAAAGGGCCAGGGCCAGCTATCCTGGGGCCAGTGAGGGACAGGGCAGGCTACACACGTCCAGAGATTTCAACATGCATGGTTCCTATGATCCCCTGTGGCAACATGAGCATAGACGCAGCGCAGAACTTGGCTGCTGTTGGGCCATTCACCCAAACATGGCCGTCGGTAGCAGCCCTGGCCCAGACAACACTGTGGCCCCGTTGGCAATACAGCTCTCGGGCACCAACATGGCCACAGGATGCAGCCTAGACTCTGGGAAGCAGATTAACATCTTAAAAAAATCTTCCTGCATCTCATCTTCTGGTAGCAAACATTGTAGGAATGAGAACAAAGGCAGCCAATCATCCCACAGCTGATTCTTGCCACTCTGGTTGGGGTGGTCCTCCTGTCTCAGATTCATGATGTAGGTTTTCTTTTTTTATTATTTGCATCTGTGTATGTTGGCTTCTTTATCATCTCTTCCTGTGCAGCTGGGGTTGCATCCTAGAGCTACTGAGCCTTGTGTTCCTCCAGGAGGGTCCCTTGGACTAGAGGTTAACTCAGAACAAATCTTTAATAGTGGGTGCAAGATGAGTTTTTTACATGGAGTGTATACAGATTCCTATTTATGATATGAAGTAAAAATGTGTTCTTATCATGCAAAAGTGTCCCTATCTGTGCCCTGTCAATATAAAAAATGTTTGGAACTAGACACATGTCAGATTATGGCTTCTTTCAGATTTTGAAATACTTGCAAATACGTAAGATATCTTGGGGATGGGAGCTAAGTCTGAGCACAGAAATTCATTGGTTCTATATGTACCAGATTGTCATGCCATTCAAAAAATGTGAATTGCATTTTGACTGCAATCTTTCATCTGAGGTCGGGTGTGGGACTTCCTACATGTGTGATTACTCAAAAATTTCAGAATTTGGAGTCCTTTAATTTCCACGTTAGGAATGCTAAATCCATATTGGGAGTGTCACACATAGGACAAAGTAGAGGCAATTTGCTTAGTCCCAAAAGGCTGGTTGTTCTCAGTTTTACTAGACAACTGCTACCATGCAAAGAACCATACTATGACAAATTTTTTCTATTTTTCAGGACAGGAAAACAAAAACAAAACCAAAACAAAACAATTCTTTTAAGCATTACTAAATCCAGAAGAGTTTTGTGTTCTGTTTTGTTTTGTTTCTTTCATTTCATGAGGCAAATTGATTAGAATCTGACTCTTAAACTCTTCATTTTGACCTAGAACTTAATCTTTCTGGGCCTTCAATCATACAAATGTGTTGGTGATACATTGGTGTGTGAAATAAATTCCATTGTTTGAGTGGTTTGTAATGTTTTAGATTAAAAACCCCTTTAAGAATTTGAAAGTAGGAATACTTTCCTTAAATCTCCTCAGTGACAACATTTGGGATAAAATTTCAGTGTGTCCACTGGCTCCCTTGGGGTTAATAATATTGCTGGGCAGTGGTGGTGCACGGCTCTAATCCCAGCACTCAGAAGGCAGAGGCAGGCGGATCTCTGTGAGTTCGAGGCCAGCCTGGTCTACAGAGCGAGTTTCAGGACATCCAGAGCTGTTACAACAGAGAACCCTTGTCTTGAAAAGCCAAAACCAAAAAACAAACAAGCAAACAAACAAAAAAGAATTACGTGGACCCAATCTAAGACTCCTTGGCTTAATCAAATATAAAACTAAAATATTATAATGCCTATATTTTTCTAATTCCCAAGAATTTTAGACCAAAGTCTAGGCTCAACTATAATAAATAATTAAAAAATTTAAATATCTACTTTTCAGTTTGATTTTTTTCTTCCTTGGCCTTGATCATGATTTTTTTCCCCTTGAATTTCTTAAATTATAGCCTTTTCATTTCGTTTATTGTTTTTTGTTTTATTGCTTGCACTTTCCTGTAGTCAGTCCATCAAAATTAGCTAAGCAACAAATAGGTGAATAAATGAATAAGAAATGATAGTAAATTGCAATACAATTAATAAAAACTTATTCACATAATTTTGTACCAAATGAAAATGAAACTAGCTGTGAGCCAGAGAACAGTTTGTCTCTAGGGCCCTCGTAGTCCTTTCCTGCACCGTTATTCTCTCTGTGGGTTTTCTATTAACCCTCCTAACTGCTGCTGTGCACCTCGGCTCCTCAGAGCGTGCCATGGCTGTCCATTACTCAAGTGTGTTGTCTTGTGGCAGCAATCTAGGTCACAAATCCATGCTGGGCTAACTTTCTTAGCCTTCTGTTGATTTCTTCCTCTTCCAGCAGAATTTCAGAAGCCCTTGCAAGCTATATGCCTCGTTCTGACCCTTGGCCACATTCTCTATTGTAATGTCACTACTCCACAACACAACTATGCCATGGTGCTACAGGAAGCTTGGGGCCTCATCCCCTGTCTATAAGCTTCATGGTACCTAAGCAAAGTGGTGAGGATGGACAATGGCTTGGTAGACATAGATTAAGTTTGGTTGAACTGCTTCTCATTCAAAGTTCCCTAGTTTTCCTAATTATTATTTTTTCAAATTGGGCAAATCATCCAACAGAAATGTCAGTGTTTCAATAAGCTTTTACCTAGCGATACATTGAGGGCTGGAGCTACATGGGAACCCACAGAAATGGACAGATAAAAGCTGTTCCTCTCTGGGAGCTGAAAGAGCTCATGCTGTAAGGGATTTGAGTGGATTCCAGGGATGATGAAATGAATACAGATCACTGGCAGCTGCAGATTAAACAGGGAACATGTTCTTTAATATAGAGTGGTAAGGTAGGAGCTAATGGCTTCTGATAATTTACCAACCCATTTTACATTTTTCTTAAACCTGTGCTGTTGG
Source organism: Bramus lutescens (assembly GCA_001685075.1). Classification (NCBI taxonomy): domain Eukaryota; kingdom Metazoa; phylum Chordata; class Mammalia; order Rodentia; family Cricetidae; genus Bramus; species Bramus lutescens. The sequence continues at coordinate 265,595 of LOEQ01001854.1, forward strand.
AGTAGAAGTTTATTAGGCTTTGGATGTTGCCTGTTATTCACTGCAAAACACAGCCTTCAAGTAATGCTAATATGGCTTCTAAAGGTTAACTTTGCCAGTGTCAGATATTTCTAGGCAGCAGTTTAAAAGGCTTGACATTTGCTGAGTAGCCCCCGAGAAAGCACCTCTTATTAAAAGTACCCCTCCTCTTACAAAGCAGCCCTTCTGTGGGCTATCCTCATTTCGGATAACATGGAGTGCTATACCATTTGCAAGGATGGGAAGAAAGGGGTTCTGCCTTTAAGTCAGTAGAGACAGTGAGAATGGACCTTTAAAAGACAAACTCTTGCCTCTCTTCTCTCCCGCTGTTTCCTGAAGAAACAACAGAGCGAGACAAGTGCCATGAGACTATGAGGAAAGAGTCCGTGCCCATGAGAGGACCTTGGCCCAGGAAGGCTTTCAGGAGGATAGACTTAAGATGGTTTGTTTGTGTTTTTCTTTCTTGTGAGAGAGATGTTCGTGATGGGAGGCAAGGCCTGGCCTACCCTTACTAAGCATGCACTCTGTCCCTGAGCTGTGTCCTTATGTCTGATACTTATGCTCTGCATCAGCATCATCTATGAATAGTCTATTATTCATGGTGCTGGGATTTCTAGTGCACACTACCATTCTGGGGATCACACTCAGGTCCTCACACTGTAAGTCAAGTGTTTTACCAACTGAGCTTTCTCCCCAGTTCAATATCCTGAGATGCATCACAACCTTCTTTCTAAAATAACTTATGGAACATAAATAAACCAAAAAGTATTGCATAGAGTCTGGAAAAACAGCTGCTCACTTGAGAAAGAAAAGTCAGTTTCTCCCTCCTTCCCTTCCTTTGTCCTTCCCTTCCTCTTTCCCTCCCTCCCTCTCTCCCTTAATCCCACCTTCCTTTCAACTCTCTCTCTCTCTCTCTCTCTCTCTCTCTCCTCTCTCTCTTCCTCTGCATTCATGTGCACACACACAAAATTAAGTAGAGCAATTTAGAGGTTAAAATTTTATACTTTAAAGTTGTATTAGACTAGTAGCTTGGGACAAGGCATGGAGTAAATATAATTTTGTAATAATCAGTTGATTAAGATTAAGATCAAATACCAAATTTTTTGCCATAAGAAACTATGTCCTTAAAAATTCCTAGCCTTTGACAGATATTTTGAACATAGAAGAATCTAGTAGCTGATTTAACTTTTGTTGGGTATCTACATGTCTGAATAGAAATAGCTCCTTCTTGGGGGGAGGGAGATTTACAAGACCCAAAAAGTAAAAGAAAATTGCAAGGCTCAAGCAATAATGAAAGTTCCAAGCCCATGCCCATGGTTACAGTGAACAATTACTGCAAGAGAGGACACTGTGGCCAGTGGAGCCACCTGCAAGTTGAGCAGGGAGCTTGTGGATGCAGCTTTCATGAGTCCTCACTCACGCTGGAGTTGGGAAAGCATGTCTGATGATGCAACTACATTTGACGTAGGCCCCTGGAAAAGCCCCTGCACTCATACACCCAGATAACCACAGTACATCTTTTGGTTCGTCAAGCTAGACTGGGGTGGATTTTTTTCCATCTGGGCCAAACAGACCTTAGTTCACATCTTCCCAGGAGATTCCAAACAGTAATCAGAAGCTTGTGTAATCAAACTGTGACAACATTTTATTCACATCATGGCCATCAAAATATTTTATAAGAAAGGATTACTGGCATCTGTAGAATCCAAACTTTTGATACTTAAGTGAATTTATTCAAGGATTAGAACATAAAGAAATTTTTGTCTGAGAACCTAAAGGAATCCTAAAATTAAAACTTTATATCTTACCTTTTAACAAAAACTGTTTTCCCCCATTTTTGTTGATATGTCTTCATTGTAGTGTTGGGTTTTATATAGATCATTTATTTCAATTACAGAATATTCTTTGCTTTTCACTATAATTTGTCTGTTTTTCAGCCAGTTAGCTGCATATTGCCTTTAAGATGTGATGAGATTTTTTTGATTCCTAATCTGATACCCCCACTTAAAAATGTTTCCATTTTTAAGAGAAAACAGTATTAATAATGACCAAAGTTTATGCCATACATAAAACTGCACCAGATTACAAAGACGTTGGTCTCTTTAGCCCTAGGTTGTGTGATACATAATCTGGAATAAAATAACAAATCTATCAACAGAGACTGAATCCGGCTCTTCTTAATCCAGTTTATCAGATCCACTAGAAGCAAGAACATTCTATCTGACCTTCCAGGCTCCCATTTCATTTGTATACCTAACCTCATAGCATTAGTGAGGAAGTTGAGATTTATTAAGAACACCAATGTCTAGATCATTCTCCATAGAACTTAAAAGTTTGGGCTTCACATTTTACCCCAAAAGATTTAAATTCTGTGACTAGTCAGCTCTTCAGCAGTAAGAATGACAGACCTTTGACAAGGAAGCAAAAAATATCAAATGGAAGATAGAAAGCATATTTAACAAGTGGTGCTGGCATAACTGGATATCAACCTGTAGAAG
>LOEQ01001855.1:0-24064 GCA_001685075.1 Bramus lutescens
TTAGAAAGAACTATATCAATGAATGGATATGATTCAAATTGCAGTAGAGTCATACAATTAAATATGGGCAACTGATGAAGCAAAATGCTTTAGAGTTTGTAGGTACACAAGGTACGTTGTTGAGAAAACAAAACAGTAGAATAGCAGTCATGCTCATGTACAATACCATGTGTGTCTATTGCATGTATTTGTAAAAATGAAAATAATAAAGTATGCTTGAGACACAATATTTATAAAGATATTTAAAATTCACAATGTCTAGGAAATAGTAATTGATAGGCTATGCAGAACTTTCAGTGCATATTCTATCCTAGATTTTATTACTTAGTTTTTACTGCAAGTTCATGAGTTCATATTTAAAAACAAATCAGTCTGTCCAATGGTTATAGGCTGTTGTCAGTTTATCACATTTCCACTAACTGGCTTTTGCTTTAGGGCTGGGCATTTAGCTCTGAAGGAAATTCACCTGATGTTTTTTCAGAAGACTGTTACCAGCACCTACATGGTAGCTCATATCATGTATAACTTCAGTTTTAAGGGATTCAAGTCATATTTGGGCTCCATGTACACTACAGACATGGGATACACATACATGCCATCAAAACACACATGTACACAAAACAAAATAAATATTTTAAAATAACAAATCTGGTTATCCTTTGCTTTACCTCTAATATCCACTTATGAGTGAGTATATACCATGCTTGTATTTCTGAGTCTGGGTTATCTAATTCAAAATGGTGTTTTTCTAGTTCCATCCATTTGTCTGAAAATTTCATGGTGTCAATTTGTTTTACAGCTGAGTAATACTCCATTGTGCAAATGTACCATATTTTTTATCCATTCTTCAGTTGAGGGGCATCCAGGTTGATTCCAAGTTCTGGCTACTATGAATAATGCTTCTATAAACATTGTTGAGCAAGTGTCCTTGTGGTATGATTGTGTATCCTTCGGATATATGCATAGCAGTGGCATTGACGGGTTTTGATGTAGATAAATTGCCAATTTTCTGAGAAACCACCATACTGATTTCCAAAGTGATTATGCAAGTTTGCAATTCCTCTATCAATGGAGGAGTGATCTACTGAGTCCAAATCCTCTCCAATGTAAGTTACCCTCAGGACTTTTGATCTTATCCATTCTGACAGGTGTAAGATGGCATCTTATAGTTGTTTTGATTTGTATCTCCCTGATGAATAAGGATGTTGAGCAATCCCTCAAAGTCTTTTGGACATTTGAGATTCTTCTGTTGAGAATGCTCTGCTTAGCTCTATATCCCATTTTTAATTAGGTTACTTTGTATTTTGATACCTAGTTTCTTGAGTACTTTCTATATTTTGGAGATCAGCCCTCTGTCAGTTGTGGGGTTGGTGAAGATCTTTTCCCACTCTGTGGGCTGTCATTTTGTCTTATTTACCATGTCCTTTGCCTTACAGAAAGTTTTCAGTTTTAGGAGGTCCCATTTATTGATTGTTGCTTTCAGTGTGCTACTAGTGTTATATTTAAGAAATGGTCTGCTGTGCCAATGTGTTCAAGGCTACTTCCCACTTTCTCTATCAGGCTCGAAAGAGAACATACGATCTGTGCTTTCTTGTATCTGTTATTATTGCAGGTTCAAGAGGATAATTATTTTTAAAATATTCTCAAATACATCTTGCTGCTTTTATCTATAATATAATAGTACATTGTCAGGAAAGAAATCCATTTGTTTAATCAAATGAAAAGAAGTATAATCTGATTCTGTTCATCAATAATAAAGAAGTAATCTATAATAAAGAAGACAACTTTAAAAATCAAAGCAACATTTTAAAACATGTTTAAAGTATTTAATAATTTCTGTTTTGCGACTAAGAATCAAAATTAGGAACTCGTGTCCAAGAATCTAGTTGAGACTCATTACATCGTGAAAAATATATACACATATACATTCAATTGTAGCTAATTGAATTACATACATGCTAGAATTGAAAGCAGTCATTCCTACTAAAGGAAAACTTTTTTACTCTTTTAATTAATCACTAAATTAGAATGTCTACCTTATTGAGATAAACATTTTTATTTTCTGATTTTGACTAGAGAGCATTGATACTACAAAGCATTTGAGTACAAATTAAATTATTCTGGTCTCTTTACATTGGTTGACAAGAGTAAAATTGTTTTATCAAGATTCACTAATGTTTTCAGTTCCTACCAGTAATATAAAGCATATATAACTTTAGCGTGACGATTTGAATCTAAATGTATAGCTACAGAATACATGTTCATGCTCCCAGTACCAGTAGTAGTCTGTCATTTGTCATTTAGCCCCCATGGCATCCTGTGTAGGGATTTTCATTTCATTTGTTTGTTTGTTTTTGTTTTATCTTTATAGAAAAAAATTCCACATAATATATTCTAGTTATGGTTTCCTCTCTATCTCTGTTTCTCCCAGATCCTCCCTGTCTACCCATCCATCCAACTCCATAACTTTTCTCTCTCTTTCTCTTTTTAGGAAATCAACAGATAAATAATAATAACAACAGCAGCAGCAAAAAGAAAACATAATTTAGAAAACTCAAGACACACATACAAAACAAGATCCATAAAAACTTGAAATTGAATACTTCACTATACAAGCAAATGACCATTAAGACAAAAAGATGTCTAAACAAAGCAATATGAGGCAATGATTTTATGAAATTAGCATTGACATCCTTTGATGTTGGCTATCTATTGAGGGGCAATATGTTCAATATACCCAGTGAGACTCCATACAAGAGAATTAATTTTTGCAAACGTGTCAAATGGAGATAGCTTCTTGGTTAGAGCCAGTCACCACTTCCCTGTCTCAGCACTGGGAATCCAGCTGGTTTAATCTGTGCAGACTCTGTGCATGCTGCTATGGTCTCTGTGAATTAAAGTGTGAATACATCCTGTTTCATCTGGAAGACACTATTTGCTTGAAATCATCCATCTCTACTGGTGCTTAAAGTCTTTCTTTGTCTTCTGCTGCATGATCGCTGAGAGGAGAGGTTTGCTGAAGACATCCTATTTGGAAGTGAGTTGTCTAAAATCCTTTGTCCTAGAAACACTAACATGTACAAGCACCTGAGTCAAGGCAAAGGGAGAAGTTGTACAATGTCTCTTTCAGATAGAGCATCTGGGATGAGTCTGAGCTTGTAGCATAATATCAAAGCAATATGACCAAGGCAAGCACAAGAGACTGCTGGTGTCAGAAAATTCCAGGTGTTGTGACACCAGACTTTTGGATTATACTGAATCCTATCCCCAAAACGATTCAGTCCTTTAAAATGTTAGTTCTTCTTTTCTCTTATGTTAGCACAGAACTTTACTCTAATTGGATCCTATAGTCACTACATATATTTCTTGAAGATGCAAGAAAATATAATATCAAAGAACAACAAATGGATTCTAAATGCTGATCCTTTCTTGGTGACAGCTTCTTTGGAAGACCTGTGTGCTACATTCCCTGGGGATTAGCTTTTTCTTGAATATTTAAAATCCTAACATCATTAAATCCAAAAAGATGACTTTGAAAATTGAGAGCAAAGCTGACTTCTAAACAATGCAGCAGTTTCCTGACTAAAATATCGAAAACATTTAGAATTGAGTATTTTGAACATATACAGTTAGTATACATTATCAATGAATTTCCTAAAGTTCTAAACAAAACTGTTGAAATGTATTAGAAAAGATCAAAGGTGATATTCACCCTCAGTGAATGAAACTACACACACACACACACACACACACACACACACACACCTCTGCTCCTTGACTCAATGTGGGATCTTTTCTCTGGTAAGAATCTGGGTTCCAGAAAGTTGATGTCTCAAAATGGATAAATCTTAATCTGGAAAACGGAGTTCTCATTGGTTAGTCTTATCTCATACAGACCACAGATGAAGGCTAAATCATTTAAATCAGTATTTGATACTATATTTGCTGCCTTATTAATCCATTTCTATTAAATCCCCTACAAAATTCTGCAATCAAGGAAATATGGTATACTTTGCTTCATTATGCTCTTTCTGTAGTTTATGAGGAGCAACAAAATAAGCCGAGCACTTAGATTTTCATAGTGATTATAAAATTGAATTATGAAAGTATAAGTCTTATAGGGTCTGTAAATATTTCAAGCATATATTTAGTATATAAGTTATAAATACATTATGATTCATATATCTAGCGCATATGAGATAGAATGCTAGCAAAATATATATGATTTGTTCCTACTGGAAACATTGAATCTCTTTACAAATTCACAATTATGCTTTTTAAAAATAGCCCTACCTAGAAGTCTATTTTAAGGGAATTCATATTTTCAAGCATGAAATGTAAAATACACATTAACAGTGCTCGCCAGTCTGTTTATATATGAAATTAAAATCATATATGAATAAATATGAATTATTTTTCTTAAAGCTGAAGAAAATATGTTGATACTTGAATTTACAATTCTTATTCATTGGTCACAATGTAAGTCCTAAATAGTCATACAGTTTCAAAAAACACATTTAATTCAATAGACTGAATTGTAAATAACCCAATTCTGTGAGTTTATATGATATAATGTGTATTCAAAATAAAATCATTTTCCCCCTACACATTATATTTTTCTGTGAACATACTCCAAGCATAGAGTAACTTCTCAACACATTCTAAAATATATTATAACAGTTTGGAAAATAAAGGTAAATGAAAATTTGCATGATTTCTTTAAATGAAACTAATAGGGAGTTACATTTTATGATCATTTTACATATAAAGTCCATCACTTCAATTCATATCTGATTTAATTTACTAGATTTCTGTTTCAATAATCTGGTCCAACATGGTTGAAAAATCAGATTTAGAGCAGGTCACACGTAACTTAATGATTTCCAATACACAGTTCAGCACATGGAGCTGAGCTGACAAATACAGAATAATACACCTACAATCCTAACAACAATTAGAAAGCACTGAGGTAGGATGCACCCTACACAGCTCACATTGTCATAGCTCCAAAATGCCATAATTGAATTTCCAAGTTGGATGCAATTACTCATTTTGCATATAGAAGCATCAAGAAAAAAGATTTCATAATTCTTAGCCCATGCTTAATTTTATGCTAAGCACTGAAAACACAGTTTATGGTAATTAATTTGTAACCAAAGATGGCAGTAGTTATATAAAAATTCATTAGTACTAGATATATGGCTCAGCAAGCTAGTTCAGTGCTTTTCTGGAAGTCATAGGCCTTGGGTTCAATCCCTTACAATGAAAAAAAAAATAATAAACATATTAAAATGGCTGTTGTATCATAAAAGTGATAACATGTCAATGGTCATAGTTTAAGAAATTAGATTTTTTTAATGTTACAGAAATTTATGGTGCACTGTACAAAAATATGTAATAAAAATTAAAGAAACAATTTAAATTAAGAGAAGATATATTTAAAGCCGTCTGACTACTTGATTTAGGCATGGAAATAGGCAGAAAATAGGTTTCCACATTCCAGGGATGACAAATCAACAGGATCCTTAATGTTGCTTATGAATGATAATTATCTCCACAGGAGAACTGCTTTTGATTAGCTAAATACATGCTGAGTGAGATGCGATTACAAGGGGTTTTTACTGATAGCGTTTTTACCCTATAAAATAAGAAAGATTTGAAACATAAACACATTACCTTACACACTCAAAAAGTCTGAAATGTGACTCTAGAATGCAGGGTGTATTTAACTTCGGCGCTAATTCATTTGTGCTATATCGCACTAAGTCTGTTTGGCAGTAAAATGTATTTAATTCCAGCCTTTTATTTTGAAATTTTTAATGAAAATTAAATTTCTTAAATTTAACATTGTTAAGTGGAATTTTGAACAGAATTTAAACAAGATCTTAAAATTTACAACAAAATATACTTTGAAATAAATTTTTACATTCAATTTTCATTAAAGCGAAACCCATTTCTTTTGAAAACACAGTGTATAGGAGGAAACATTTGCAGTATTACAGTGATGCATATTGTTAATAATTATGAACAAGGAAGAACAGTGACTTAAGATGGTTCCAGTGAGGTAAAAAACTTAGCTTCCATTTCTTGTGGATATATACATGGTTATCTTCACATATTCCTAAGTTACTTTACAGAATAAAAAAGGTACATTGTAATATGCACATATTTCAAGCTTATTTTCTAATTGGGGAATATAGCTGCTTTGATTTATACATATTAAATATCTTCCAGTTATATATTAAAAAACAAAACCATTTTTATTCTTTAGCGAGATTAACTTCACCAAAGAACATACACAGACGCTCTTAAAGCCAAAATCAAGTTTTTATTGTTACCTGGAGGCTGAAGGGGAACATGTCCGAAGCATGCAGCCTGAATTCTCTCAGTTCTTTGGCTTTTATGCACAAAATCCACATCCTGGTTGACACACTTGAGTTAGCTAGAACAGTTAAACAGAAGCAGAACCATAGAAGTCAGAAAGCAAGGTTAGTACATTTAGTGACTTTCCTGGATCCTAAAACTATACTATGCCTTTGATAGTTTAGGTCGTTAGTCCCATTATGGCAGATGTTGGGGCCCATGCACTGCTTCTTTTGCTTATTTGCTTGTGGTTGTTGTTTGTTTTTGTTTTATTTTTAATTGTTGTAGTTTTGTTTTGTTTACATTTTAATTTTATTTAAATAGTATTTTATCATTTATTATTATATACCAACCAGTTTCCCCTCCCTCCTCTCCTCCCAACCCCTCTTTCCCATCTACCCCTCCCCATCAGCTCCTCCTCCATTCAGCAGGGGACAGACCTCCAATGGACTTGCACAAAGAATGGCAAATCAAGTTGTGGCAGGAACTAGCTCCTTTCCTTACATCGAGGTTATTCAGAGAATCTTGTGGGAGAAGGGAAGGGGGAATTGTAGTAGCCAGGGGGTTCAGAATGGGGGAACCTAAAGAGACAGCTGACCTCAGCTTGCACGACCTCATGGACTCTGAACCAACAGCTAGGGAGTCTGCATGGGACCAAGCTAGGACCTCTGCATGTGTGTAACAATCCTGTAGCTAGGTCTCGGTAAGCCTTCTAATAGCAAGCAAGATCTCTCTCTGGTATTTAACTGGCTTTTGGTCAGCTGTTCTCTATGCATTAGGTTTTAAGGTCCCTCCCAACAGGTGTGCTAAGGTCTGTGGGCCTGTTAAAGTTCTTCATTTCATTGAGCTGCCCACGTTTTATTTGTTCGATTGTTTTTGCTTTTGTGTACTTTGTCTGGAAACTGATATTCATTCCAGGGAGACCTGAAACATGACCTTATTTCCTAGAGAAAAAAAAATCAACTTAAAGTATAGGGGAATGGTCCTTGTAAATTTTGTTCTAAACAGAGATAAAATTAAAATTAGAAATATAAGATGAAGCAATCTGAAGCCTATTATGTTTTAATCTTTGCCAGTTAAGAATAACAAATCAGTTATCAAAGCACATTGCGAGCACATAGAAAATAGAATTATAAAAATAAATAGAAATATTTCATTGGTGATGTTTACCAGTAAATGGTATACTCTATAGACTTTGGTCAAATATATTTCAGAGTTGAGGTGAAGAACTATTCTTCTAAGCTCCTGCAATATTCTCCTATCTCCCAAGACAGAAGCTAATAATCAAGTCCAACACAATTATTATATAACAGAAACATCAAGTTCTAAAAGCCCTAACAATGTCTACAAGTTTGGTGATAGCTGTTTTAATTCTTTCTGACTACTAATTTTATGGCTCAGACTCCAGCATGGTTGAAATGAGGTATTCATATTCTCTGTCACCAAAACATACAAGTCCATTTGTACTTTAAAATACATGAGATTTATATTCTATTTTAAGAAGTTGAAATATGTCTTGTTTAATGACCATTTTCAACAATATATCACTTTTCTTATATGAGGACATTGCAGAGTACTAACCTATGTCTTGCTTGTGAGTAAAACCCCTATATATAGAAGGTAGTAACCAGTGCATATCAATACTTATTTATACATTTATAACTATAAATGTTAGAGCAAAGAAAGTGAGATTAAGTGATTAAGTTTATCTTCAATTCCAAGATGCACACAAACGTTCTTACATGGGGTGTTTAACTACATAAAATGTGAGGTCAAAGGAAATGCCTGCTCTAGTTTTAATCCGGCTATCTAGATGTTAACGATAATAGTATCCCATACAGAATGAATACTTAATTACCGGTTTACAAGGTTTTTTAAAGTATCATTTATTCCTCACTTTCAGTCGGCTAATCATGTGAAACTCTCATCCTTTGCTTATCTCAGCAGTGAGCTCTCCCTTCATCCCTTTCTTCAGTCATATCATTCCACTTGCCTTCTTTTCATCCACCAACTCCATTTGTCAGTTCACACTGGTCTATGAGATAACATTTACATTTTCATGGTTTCAAATTTATATTTTAATCAGCCCTGTTCTTTATCGAGCTCCATCTTTTATATGTATCTCAGATGGGTAGATGCTGGTATAGAAAAATGGCATCCAGGCACAAGGATAAAAGGAAGGAAAACAACTAAATTAAACTTGAATCAAAAGAATTACCAAACTGACATTTCTATGACTGAAAAATATTGCATAGTTTTGTGGCTAGATTCAAGCCATTAATATCAAAATGTCATTGCAAGACAAGGTGTTCTAGGAGGCCTTTTGTTCATTTCCTGGCCACCCAGACTCTAAAAATAATCACACAGAAACTGTATTATTTGCAATACTGTTTGGTCAATAGCTTAAGCATATTTGTGGCTAACTCTTACATCCTAATTTAATCAATCTCTATTAATCTGTGCATCAACACGAGGTCGTGACCTACCAGCAAAGTTTTAGCATGTCTGTCTCTGGTGGAGGCTCCATGGCTTCTCCTCGTTCCACCTCCTTTTTCCCAACATTCAGCCTAGCTTTTACCACTTAACCTCCTTTTCCTGCACAGGCCCAAGACAGTTTCTTTATTAACCAATGATACTCACAGCATAAGAAGGGAATCCCACATTAGCCTCACTTTTCTGTTTAAATAAAAAGGAAGGTTTTAACTTTAACATAGTAAAATTATAAAAAAAAAGAATTACAGTTACATTATTTATATATACTTTACTTTAAATCATAACTAAGGATAACTATAACTACAAATTCCTCAACTCCATCAAAGTCTCCAGAAAAAAATAATATTACCTAAGTAAACAGGAAGTGCATTATAAGCAACTTCCAAAACTTTAGAATTGACCTAGACATCTCACTGACTGGACAACAACCTAACATGCTTCTTGTGGGCAGCCGCGCCCTATGGACGCCATTACAAGATGGCGACTTCCTCCCCAGGCCTGGTACGAGGTTTATAACATATATGGTCATCATACTCAGCAGTTTTTAAAAGGTTTGAAGAATATCTAACTGAAATATATTTCTGTACATCTAGAAAATATATATTATATGACTGCAAGCTTAACTGTTATAGATTATTATCTATTAGCCTATATTTCTTAATTACATATTACATTTCTAAATGAACTACACAATTATAATAACTTAATCAAGAGCAGGAACATATATAAACAATGTAACAAAATTGATCTTAAATTTGTATTAATAAACCAAGACCCATACCAATGGAAATCTCTACAGCATTTCCCCTTTATAAGTATAGAAACATTTATCAACAATATTGGGGAAAATGGGTATAGTTCTTTTCCAAACTGCTTGCTGCTGTTTGGAGGTACTGTAAATCAGGTCTTTCATGGTTTATCCTGTGTGCTAGGTTCATCTCAGTCAGCAGTTGGATGAAGTAATTTTGATGGGGGTTGTTCACAAAGACCTTTCAGAGGGTCTTGGTTCATCAAACCATACTAATCTAAAAGGATTCCATAGGTTCTCCTCCTCTGCAGAAACAAAAGAATAACCTCTTTTCTAAAGCAACATATCCTTAGAACCAAATTTTGAAGACAAGATACATTTAAAGTATATATGTTGGTTACTTAGCTCCTTCAAAGTCAAAAAATTGAAAGAAAACACAATAATATACATAATCCTGATTCTTTGTGTGTATTCCATCTTTAGGTGGCTTATTTTTCTTTACTATATTAATCTATGGCTGTCTGTACTATGTCCATTTAAAGACTTTATTTATTTTTTAACCATTTACTTCTTTTTATAACCATCTATACTTTTTTTTCCTTTTCTCTCCCAAGCCTATATACATTTATCCAACACTCTGACCCATTTAGAGGTCTTTGCCATCTGAATTTGTCTTTATTGCATATCAGCAATTCTTTACTGCCCAGGAGCATTTCTTAATATGCTAAGCACTTCTTAAAAACTTAAGCTGTGGCATTACTATGGTATATACAGCACTGTCTGCTTGATCTGCGCAATCCAACATGGTAGAAGTCCCCGTTCACCACCTTAGCAAGCTGTGGACATTGCCCCAGTTCCAAATATGCAACAGGTTTATGTCAAGCCATTAAGCAGTTGTAGCACTCTGCTCACAAAACCCATTTAAATGCTTGGCCTCCTGAAAGAGCTAGAGGTCACACTGGCAGCATGGCCCAAAAAGCCAGCATTTCAAAACAGCATGCTTTTTTTTTTTTGCTACTATCGCTAAATTAGGAAAACCACTCTTAAAGGAGCTGCAGCATGCTGCCAGCAAACAGCAAGAGGCTGTGTTAAACTCTGTATTTTTGTGTCTATAATTCCTTTTTAAGCTTTCTCAGGTTTTAAGTGGATTTAGTTAGTCATGTTGGGTGTCAGTTTGTTGGAGAAGGCCACTTGTTCATTTCCTGTCCTCCCAGACTCCTGAAATAATCACATAAAAACTATATTAAATGTAATACTATTTGGCCAATAGCTTAAGCATATTTCTGGCTAACTCTTACATCTTAAATTAATCATCTCCATTAATCTGTGCATCAACATGATGTCATGGCCTACCAGCAAAGTTTCAGCATGTCTGTCTCCAGTGAAGGCTCCATAGCTTCTCCTTACTCCACCTCCTTTCACCCACATTCAGCCTAACTTTCCCCACCTACCTCTATTTCCTGTGCATGTCCAAGACAGCCTCTTTATTAACCAGTGATATTCACAGCATACAGAGGGGAATCTCACATCATCAGGCAACATTGTCCTATGATACCATCAAAGGCTAGAGTTACCAAAATGACTAGGGATTTCTTAATGTTTAAGCTATTTTCTGACACTTTTCTGAATAATGACAAATACCACATGTTATGAAAGAGCTTGTACACACTCATAAATCCATATATCTAGGTACCCTGTGCATATAAAAGCACAATCAGGAAACACATGCCCCAGGCAACCATGTTGCACTATCACATTTAACACCAAACTCCGTTTAAAGGGCTTTGCTCCTGGTTGTTGTTCTTCCAGGACAGCACTTTGCCATGAAATCCAGATGAGCCTTGTGCTTGCTCTAGCATCCTGTTTGGACTCAAACCCATAATAATCTTTCTTCCTAGCCATCCAGAGTGCAGGATTCCAGATATGTACCACCAGGACTGACTCCATTATACATCTTTGATAATATTAGACTTAATTTGTCATGCGTATTTTCTAGTAATTTTATGATTTAGTAAATATTATTTATTGCTTTTATTTTAGCTGTATGTTAGTTAGATTATTTTTGAAAAGATACAGAAGTTTTAAAAAAGATAAATTACCTTTTAAAACGTGTAAGGGGAAAATGTTTTCCTATGTAGAAGACCTGTTCTTTCTGCTGATGTTATATAACTAATAAAATTGCTACAAGAAATAACACATTTAAAACAAGAGTAACTTGCTCAAACAGAAAATGAAAGACCTGGTATAAGACAAAGAAACACAGGAAATAGCCACCAATTATTTTTTAATAATTGAGACATGTAATGAAGCAAGAGGAAGAATAAAGAAACATAGCTGTCTTGACATTATATTTTTTCTGTCAGGAACATGCAATAAAGGTAATCCACAATTGAAATATGCATTAAATTAATTGAATTAACATGATTATTAAGTGGTCTCTTATACTATTTGTATAAAATAGGTAGAAGAAATTCTCACTAGAAAAGTTACAAACCATTATGCTACGCTCTGATGATCCTGTTCTCAAATAGCAGTGGTCCTTTTTGTAATATGCATTTGCTAGACAGACCCACAGTCATAGTTATGAGGCAAATAAAATTTCTTGACTTCAGATTCTGTTGTCTCCATGAGAAAATGATTTCAGTGTGATTCTTTGCTTAGAATAGGTCAAAGAAAATATAATGGACTAGCCTTGAGGCTCAGTGTCTATAATAAACTTTCCAGATAGTACTCTTAAATCTCACCAGACACCTGAAAAACTTCATTTTACTGTTCAAATAAATGTTGGCTGGTGTCTAAAAGGAGCTCAAATATATCTGGTTTAAATGTCCAAGTTATAAATATACTACTGAAAACTCATGTCTGGCAAAATCCATACAATGAATTATGACTAAAGGCAAGGTAAGTCTCAACTATTATTTGCCAAATTCATAAAGGTTTTGCTACATAAACTCATTATTATTAAAAATATAATGAACTATAATTGGAAGAGAAGAAATTAAATGCAGTTGTTGCACTGATGTTTGATATAGTTTTGGTTTTTAATCATTAAATAAATGGAAATGATTGAAATTGTTACAGATTTTTCCAATGTCAGATTTTAACCTGAATTAAATGCTCTCACTGTATAATACTTTTTCAGAATTTAGGCATACATAAATATTTATTTTATCTTTAATATGATTTTTATTCCTTCTGTACACTTTTAAGATATTGAAGTGAAGAAAAACTTTTGATGTCTATTTATATAAATGCTTAGAGAAATTGTCTTTTTATTAGGATACTTTGTAATGAAACTTAATAATCCAATTAACCGAGTTTTAGAAACAGACTATAAATTTATGATTGACTGAGGAAATCCTGTACTATAACTTTCCACTAATATATTTTAAGATCTTGTGCAGAAGCCTAGATCACACCTACTACATGTTCAATATATTAGTAACAAATAATTTTTAAGTAGATGATTCAATCTAGTTTGAATAGGTGTGGAAACTTGAGGAAGACTTGAGTATGTATTGGTGACATGGCACAGCCATGTCAATGACAAATGCCTAAGTCCTATGAGGATGTCAGTGCCTTCCTTGGGGTCAGGCTCAGAATGACTCAACCTTCCTCTTGCTCACAAGGAATTACCATAATTTCCCATTCTTCCACCATAGTCCTAACAGAAGGTTGAAATCCAGGTCTCATCTACATCATAGCACAGCTGTATACTCATTTCTCACACATCCACTTTGCTTCCTGATAGTATTCCTGCGTCAGTAAAGTCAATTCTGTTAGGTATTAGCATGATTCTAACATAAAAACCTGTATTCATTATGTTCATATGCTCTACCTCCTGCCATGCTCATTTCCTCCCAGGAATTGTGCACATGACACTCTGCTGTGGATCTTATCCAGTTTAACGCACAGTTAGTTTCATAGGACCAGAAAAACTAAGTGTGTTCTAAAAAGTCAACAAATATTTCCCAAACGGGTAAAAATTAAGAATGACCTTTATCATTCTATTAGGATGTAATTATTTGTGGGGTTGCAAACATTTTTACAGTTTAGAGTGAATTAAAAATATGCATAATTCCTTATGAACAGCAGTTTCAAGAGACTACCCTGACTAGAAATCAGTTTGTAAACGATATGATGGGAAAAAGGATCAAAAACAAGGAACATATAAATAAGCGAAGGTGTCAAGTTCAGAATAAGATGTAAACAGGAGAACTATAAGGTATAATAAGCATGAGTAGAGGGTAGGATTAAGTTTTTAAAATCAATGTTTTTATTGACATTGTCTTCATGAAAAGAAACATGGGTCCTCATTGTTGTCTAGGGTGTCTGGGATTGTGAAGCCTAGGCTGTTTTTCTTTGCTCTATGCCTTTGTCCACTCAGCTTCAACAGTTTCACACTTTGAGGCTGAAACATTGCCAGTCTATTTTCCTGCTTCCCAGCTTTTCTTCAAATGATAATTGTGTCGCTCTGTGGCATCTTTTCTATCCACTTAAACTTTCTGTTAGTGCTTCTCATAGATAAATTTTTGTGAACATTTGTTTTTATCTCTAATTTAGTTAGTTCCTTTCTCACAATATATTTTCTACAATACAAATTATACTAGTATGATTGTGCACAGAAGGACCCCAGTAAGTTTGTGGTTTGCTCAGGCCTTTCTCTTCTCTAGGTAGCTTTTCTTTTTTTCTTTTTTTCCTTTTGGTTTTTTGAGACAGGGTATCGCTGTGTCTTTGGAGCCTGTGCTGGAACTAGCTCTTGTAGACCAGGCCTGCCTAGAACTCACAGAGATTCACCTGCCTCTACCTCCCAAGTGATGGGATTAAAGGCATGTACCACCATTGCCTGGCAATAACACTTTAATAATTATGAATCATCCAAATCTCATATTTATCTTTATCACTTCATAGAATTAGGCAGTTTTTTCATATTTCAAATAATTCCTTATTATTTTCTGGCAAATGTCAATTCTTTCCTTTCACAGATACATGGCACCTGGTACTTGCTAAACAACAAACGATTTTTCCTCACATTGCTTCCTCAGAATATTCTTTCAACCTATAAGTCTTCCTTGGCCTTCATAATGAACCCCTGTCCCCATTATTCCCTTATCCAGGAAATGGTATAAACTAATTCCCAAACATAAATATGTATTTCAATAATGGAATCTCCATAAAGAAAAAGATCAAATATGCTTTAATTACCATTAAATTTCAGCTAGGGTAGAAGTATTTTACATACATTATATACTAATGGAAATTAATTAAAACTTAGATTTATAAAATAGGACAGAGATGAGTCCTACCATGCTATACTGAGAAAATGTTCAACAAGGTAGACTGAGAAAGAAAGAGGACAAATTACCTTTGTGTACTGAACTATTTATCAATCACTCATAGCTCAGAAATGGAATTGATATGACAATATATATTCTATCATCTAAGAAAAATACCCAAGTTTTATATGGTTAAATCAACTTTGTATGGAGCCTAGAGTTTCCTTAGAGTCATCCACCACCTCTGACTCCTACATTCTTTCTCTAACTCTTCCTCAAAAATCATCAAGTCTGGAGGGGAGGGGTTTGATGAAGGCATCCTTTTCAGGACTGAGTTTTTCAAAGTCTCTCACGCTCTGAATGCTGTCCAGCTGTGGGTGTTTGTGTTAATTATCACCTACTGAAAGAAGACGCTTCTCTAATGAGAGTTGAGCAATGCATTGTTCTATTAGCTTTGCAACATTTTCTTAGAGTCGTTTTATTGCTTCTTCCTCTAACAGAATAATACTAGGGCTTCCAGCACGTCTATGATCAATCTAGTCTCAGGTCCATGGCCACTTTAGCAGTATCAAATGTGGATTCTATCTCACGGAGTGAACAAAGTTTGGTGGATCCCCACCGTAACATTTATGACACTATTGCCCAATATATCACGCAGGCAGGTCTCTGTCGTAGGTTTCAAGGATTTTATTTTTGTGATGTTGATGATTATTTTTTTCTCTATTATTACACAGGGTTCCTTCTACCACCATAAATGATAGTTAGCAGGGGTGACGCTTCTTGTTCACTAACTCTTTCTCTCCCTGTTTAATAACATAGGTGAGTGGTGTCTTCACTAATAGGGCTTTACCATCAGTGTGTGGTGAGCAACAAATGGCTTTGGAAACACCCTGTGGTGTTTTGTGAGTCTCTGTGACATCTATGACCCACAACTCAATAAAATGTAACCCATTCCCTTATATAATAGAAAATTTTTCTTATATGATAGAGGATGTATTTGATGGTGTAAGATGTCTGTTTGAGGCCTTCATTGCTTCCGCAAATAAACAATGACACTATTTAAATTCCTCCCAAATATTTACATGCTTTTGGATGCTTCTGGAACATAAGGCGCCCACATGGATTTTCAAAGGATCTTTCCCATATTCCCTTCTTTACCCTAACCTTCCACCCCTCTTTATTTAATTCTCCATCCTAATTTCTCCTTTATCTCTTTATCACACTAAATTCTATTTCCTCTTTCTTGGAATATCCCCTTTCCCACCTAGCTTACGTACTAGATAACTAACCATTATTGTTATTTATACTGATGCACACATATAAAGAGCTTAAATGCTAACATCCAGATATAAGAAAGACATGCATTATCTGTCACTTTGGGTCTGAATGGGTGCCTCATTTGAGATGTCTGTATTTCTATTCATTTCCCGACAAAGTTCATTTTTCTTAACAGCTGTATATTTCATTGCGTACATATGCTACATTTTCATCATCAGCTCATCAGTTGATAGGCTTTTTCTCAAATCTGTCTATTATTAATAGAGAAGCGATGAACAAGAACAATCAATTAACTCTACAGTAAGAGTCATAATCACTTGGACATATGTCCACGAGTGATATAGATGGATATCATTGTAGACATATTTTTACCTTTGTGAGGAGACTCTTCATTGATTTTCATGATGGCTGTACAAGTTCGCACTCTAAACAACAATGGATTAGTGTTCTCTTTTTCCTGTATTTGTGTTACTTAACTTTGCCATCCTGACAATGAAACACTTAAAAAAAATCTTTATCTAGCAGCAAAATTTAAGTCAAACCTACTTTGAGTTTTCATCTTACCCCCATTAGAGTTTTTCAAATTCCAGTTTGAGCCAACTTTATAATTTCATACTTGACTCTTTACAGTGATGAGTTTATCATGATAATTAGAATATATAAGGATATATTCCACATGCTTTTTCACAAAAAATGTTACTCAATTTTATTATTTTTAATTATATCTATGGATATGAGCATATAAGTTCAAATGCAGGTGCCCTTGGAGGTTTCGGAATCTCCCTAAAGCTATATATGGGCAGTTACCAGAATGAGTGAATGGTGGTGGGTTTTTTTTTTGTGTTTTGTCTAGTATTTCTCTGATACTCTATTTTTCTTACAGACATATGAAAATGATATCTTAATATGTTTAATTTTCAACTTGATGAATCCATATTCACCAAGAATTTTTTATTTTAAAATTGGTATAACTTTCATTGGTTCTTTAGAATTCTGTAACAATCACTTTATTCATATAAGCACAAGTAAACTTGATCTGGTTTTGTGCAAGGAAATGATTTTAAAAAGCTCCTGGATTATTAAATAACCATGGCCACACCTGAGGTGTAATGTCTAGTAACAAATCAATCTCACAATTGTAAGTTCATAATTTATAAAAATAAAGAATTGAAATTATATGTGAAGCCCTTGCCTATACCTATCTCATAGGGGACACTGTGGTACATAGTCTTTAGGGCTTCAGCCTCCCACGGCTAAGGAAGGTGATTCCCTAGCAGGTGGTGTATTTTAGAAAATCCCCAAGAACAGGAGGAGTCCCTAAAATCTATGCTGTTGCTAGAAATAAGTGGTAGCAAGAGTTTCTTTCTCCTGGTTTTCAAATACAGGAATAAATTATAGGAACTTCAATAGTCATAATACTTTTTAATATAAAATTTATTGAAGGAAGTTAATTATCATTGCCTTGGTGGATGTTAAAATTGGTGCTAATGGAGGTTTACATATTCAATTAGCACCTCTTGCTGTACCTATGTAAATAAGTCGACCTACACATAAAAAGAACAACACTTTTGATACCAAGAATGCTCTTTAGAAATCATTAGCAAATGAGGGTACTATCAAGAAAAGTTATTTTATTCTAATTAAATATTGTCTAATGATCAGAAGGGAAAACTCACCTTAAAAACATATTGAAGGCCTTATAAGACATCTAGTCTCTTTAGCAACTACTCAGATTGGGTAATCAACTTCAGACCAGCAACTGATAACATGAGAGTTTCAGATATATATCTGTTTCAGTTTGATGTTTTTCATTAACAGACAGTTGTCTAGAAGACATAGGTTTGGAGGCTTTAGTCTTTGAAATGCTACTCGTGTATACCTTTAATATTTACTAAATAACTAACTTGTATTGCTGTAATAACATATGGGACACAAAGAGGCTTAAGAGAGGGAGGATACAGTTTAGCTTCTGGTTTACGAGATTTCTTAGCACAGTGCACTTACACAGAACAGCTTGGTGGTAGCAGCATGCAGCAGAGGAGAGCTGTTAGGTTCATGATTCACCAGAAGGAAGAAAGGGAGAAAGGAAGGAAAAGGAGAAATAATGGGTGAATTTGTATTCCATACAGCTCAAATCAGGGTCAGAGAAACAATGAAAATATACACCAGTTTCCTAATCACTATCACCAGATGTGTATACAAGATACAGAAGGTTCTGTAGCTAAATAGGGGCTATTTGCATGACGCCCTTAAGCATGCTAAACTGCAGTGCTGAAAAAGAGAGGAGAGGAATAACTTGCCTCAGTTATTCCTGGTCAGGATAAGCCTTCATCCTAGGGCATAAACACTTCTAAGGTAACAAGAATCACACAGTGAGATAGTGTGGGAAGTCTATCACATCCAGGCTAAAATTTGACGGGACCTTATAATCCTACGACTGGAGATGGGGTGACTTGCAGATCCCTGGGACTTGATTAGCCACTACATTCTACTTGGCAACTTCTGGGGCAAGTGACAGATTCTGTCAAAAGAAAGCAAGACAGAGAGAGAGGCAGAGAGAGAGAGAGAGAGAGAGAGAAACTAAGGTATTCAGAACCCCAGGAATGGTACCTGATAGAGGGTGTATTTTGTCATATGCATACACAAACCTGTTCCCAAACATCCATGCACACATAAACACGAACAGGCACGTGTGTGCACACACATAAACACACATGTAAACTGGAAATTTATAGAACATATGTTTCAACTCCTTGTGGAGTGGAAACCCAAACTTTGAAGTTGGGTTGCCTTTTAAAGCATTAGTCACATGTATTTCCTACACAGCAAATCATTTTATTATGATCTGGTATATTTTTAAGGGACTGTAGTTTTACTTCCTTTATTTTTTCATTTGGGTCAGATTTACTGCTTGTTTACTTCAATAAATTGGGTAATTTTGACAAATTTTATTTTATGTCTGTGATAGAATCCTGTTTAATTTTTTTTAAAGTTATGCCTGTATGACAAAGATATTAAGGCATGAATTACTTCTAAATCTTAATTGTATTCAAATGTTTATTTGTAATTTTAAACCATCATTTTTTCTGTTAAATTTTAATTGCCATTCAAAGATCCAAGTATTTCTATACCAGCACCGCTTCTCACATTAGTCTTCCATCTGCGACTGTGATAACATACTATGGCCAAGGTAAATTACAGAAGGAAGATGTTGTTTAGGCTTAAACTTCAAATGGTGTAAGAGTCCACTATGTTAGTTAGTTTTCTGTTGTGATAACTACTATGACCAAAAGCAACCTTGGAAAGAAAGGGTTTATTTGCCATAGAAATCCTCACCACATTTCATCATTGAATGAAGCCAAGGAAGGAACTCAAACAGCACGGGAGCCTGGAGTCTGGGATTTAAGCTTGTTTGTATGGCTTCTTCAGTCTGCTTTCTTATACAATTTAGGACTGCTCACCTAGGAGCAGAAATGCCCATGGTGGATCCTATTATCATAGGTCCTCCTACACTTCTCATTAATGGGGAAAATGCCCCGCAGGCTTCTCTACCAGCCAACCTAACCCTATCTAGTGTCAAGAGGACAAAAAGACTAATCGGCAAATCCATCATGGCTAGGAGATAGAGCAGCAAGCAGTGGGTATAGTGGTAAGGAGGGAGGGCAGAAGATGAAGGACAGAGAAGAAGGGGAAAGAGAAGTTGAAAGAAGAAGCTTCCAATGTTTTTATTTTCATCCTGAGAAATTTTTAATTTCAATGAGCCAACTAAAAGCCGTAAATTCATTAGAGATACTGATAGACAAGATTTACTTACAATTAATCCACTTGCTCATTATAACTTTGATAGTGACAAAAGCCTAAGATCAGATCATAAATTTAATCACAATGTGAGAAGTATGTATACATGAACTCAGACATCATAGTCAATCAAAAATCAGGAATGTGGTCTAGTTGTACTTTTGGAGTTTTGACTATTCGTGGGGAATCCTGTGCTTTCATCAAGAACCTATGCTGCTCCCTAGTATGATGGCTTCCATGCAGCTGAGTGTTCTGCAAGGCTAACAGAGCTTGAGACACGCCTGTTCCCCAGTGAACTGTAGTCCAAGCTGGAAACAATATCACATACTTGTAAAAATTTTGAAAGCTCTAATATGCAAGGGACAATCCCCCACTTTTCCTCCTTATTATTAGAGGTTTATTAAATTCACTGCTCTTTCTTAACAAAATTCATTGTCTTTATTTTTCTCTATAATTTTATTAATTTAAGTTGAATTGACTTTTTTCCTTGTTTCATTTACTCACCGTGGTTTATTCATAAATTCTTCTCTCTCAAATCTTTAGTAGTTATTGATTCTTCCTTTTATTTTTAGAGAAATTTAAAGGTAGTTTCTTATTGTCTTGAAACCTTGTTTTTTTCTATTATGTTTTTAATACTATAACTTCTACTCTATGACATATTTTGCTATATGTATAAATCTTTCTTTTATTTGGTTAAAATTAACTTTTTGACTTACAAAATGCATTTTTATAGAAAGACTGGAACCCTTTTAAGCTCTGTCCTTCTTTACAGAACTAATAATTTTGTGCAAATGTATAAGTTTATATTGTTAAAAAAATACAAGTTCCTTTCTAGGTTGAGTTTAAAGAATCTACAGTGTCATGGATCTGAAGTTCTGAGAGCCCCCCTGCTGCGGAAATCATTAATTTGTCAAGAGAGCTATTTAAAGTTAGACATAGAATTTATCTCATCGTATTAGATGTAAAATTTATTTCATAAAAATAAAATTAAGGGAAATTTTGAAGATGTCCTGTCTTCATAATTGTGTTATTCGTGAATTTAAGTGATTCAAACCTCAATATCTCTGTATACACTAGACTTTTAGTGTTGATATTGGGACAGACACAGAATATTTGCAAGGAATTCATGTCAGGCAACCAAATCTTCTTTTAACAAAGAAGAAATGGGGCCAGCTTTAATAACTCCTTGATTTTTTGATCATCTACCTATGATCTCAAGAGTCTGTGTCTGCTAAACATGGTAAGTAATTTGTTATTCTTCAGCATTAAATTTTCCTCAAGATGTGGCATTTTCTGTTCATCCATCTTTTTGTTTATGACCAGTGATTCTCAACCCTCCTCATGCTGTGAACTTTTAGTACAGTTCCACAGGTTGTGGTGATCCCCCCAGCCATAAAATTATTGTCATTGCTATGTCATAGCTCTAACTTTACTACTGTTATGAATCATAAGGTAAGTATCTGTGTTTTTCCAAAGTTCTTAGTTAACGTCTTGACCCAAAAAGGGTAGTCACACACAGGTTTAGAACCTCTAGCTTATAGCATGTTAAAATATACATAGGATATTAGGATATTTTGGCATACATTTAAGCTTAGAATTCCTGACACTACAGATATAATTTTATATCTGAACACACCCACAGCCATTTAGTCCAGTATTCATAAAATCTTAAAATCCATGCCATTTAAGACCTACATATTCTTGATTCTTTAATTAAAGGCACTATATTTCACATCCTTTGAATAATATTTAATAATAGGAATATTTCTAGTTTTTAGAACTCTCCATTCTCTTAAAATATCTAATTGAAATATTGTTCCACTCTTCTAAAGTGTAGAATTCAGGCCTGTTGTGCCCAGTGGTGCTGTGTTCTGATATTGTGAGCTTTAGGATCATGTTCCCCTTCTCCCCTAGTCTCATCCATTTGCAATAGTGCTCCAGAGAAGAAGTGCAAAAGGGGTACAAAGAGCAAAGCTTTGAGATTATAAACCATTAATAACTGGCTTATTAATTTTTTGAGCCTCAACATTATTATCTGTAAAATAATGACTGCAACATAACACTGTTATGCAAAGTACATTGAACATAATAATCAGCATCGAGTTTTTTAGTTAATATCTAACCCATGGTTGTGCTTTAAATGATTTTGTCTTTTGTTATTAAAATTTGTGCTGGTTTGAAAGAAAATGGCCCCCAAAGAGAGTGACACTATTAGGAGAGGTGACTTTGCTGAAGTAGATGTCACTTGGTTGGAGGAAGTGTGTCACTATGGGAGTGGGCTTTGAGGTCTCTTTTGCTCAAGTTTCTCTTAATGTTACACTGAGACCACTTCCTGTTGCTTGCAGATATAGGGTGCTCAGCTGTTTCTCCAGCACCATGTCTGCCTGCTCAGTGTCATGCTTCCCACCGTGATGATAACAGACTGACCTTCTGAAACTGCAAGCAAGCCACCCTCAATTAAATATTTTCATTATGAGAGTTGTCATGGTATCTCTTCATAACAACAGAAACCCTAAAAGACACTGTTATTCTCCCACTGTATCATATCTTCTTATGAAAACCCCTTTTAATAAATCTTTAAGGATCATTTTTCCGATGCATGCTCATTCCTAGGATTAATTTCTTCCTATAAATATCTCCCTATTCCTGAAGAACCATTACTTTGTGCTCCTTTAGCTTCTTTACACCTGGTCTTTGCAGCAAAACTAATTCTCTTGGTCTGTTGGATAAAACAAGTGATTGTTTTTAGACAAATGGGATTGACATAATTATTACATATTAGAAAATAATGTCACTGATGTAATTATCCTACAATTACATTGTTAATCGTTTTCCTTTTCTTGCTAGTTTATCTTCCCATAAGATTCTGGACTCTGGGAGCATTTTACTGTTCTCATACATGGTTTTTGCATCTCATTGTTCCCACATATTCTTTTTCCTGTTTTCTTGTCCTTGAGTCATTTCTTCTACATAGTGAATTCATATTCCATCCTCCTTTACAGCATTTCAGAAGCAGAAATGCTTTCTGTGAACATTTCGATTTTGTGTCAATGTTGAGATTCATGCCTGACCTTTAGAGTTTAGTTCCCATTCATCTCTGTGTGTGACTCACCGCACTGTCCCTTCCGTCTCTCTGCTCCTTTTATGCTCCGAAGTTGTTGGGCTAAGAGCAGACATAGGTATGAAACTCCAAAGGGTTGCAAAAAAATAAAATAAAGAATCAGAATTTCCATGTAGCAAAGGTCAAAGTCAGTGCCTGTCGCAGAAGCCACTCTGTAACCCTGCTAAAATCATGACCAAATGCAAACAAATGCTATCCTTGTTACTCTCGTCCAAGTACTTCAACTGATACCCAGAGGACTTCTTAGGTTGCCAGTGTCTGCTCAGAAACTTCAACAATGATAGGACGCTGCCTTGCTCTCCTGCTCATAGCCAGGTGGGCCAGGAATAACCCACATGCTTTGCCATAAAATAACGAATTAAGTCAATCTGCTGTCTACACTGAGAACTTAGCATTTCTATCTCAGAATGAATATAGGATGAAGCCTGTAGCTTCAAGCTGCAAAACAATCACTAAGTGTCTACACAGAAAACAGCTGAAGAGGAAGTCCATCAGAAGAGGCAAACAGCAAGAGTTACATGCTTTTTGGAAGTTTGGATTTTTTTTTCAGTAAACTAAGACAAATAGACAAACAGACAGCCCTGATTTGTGCCTTTTTCTGAATCTCCCTCACTGAGATTTTTACATAACTTTTAAATTAACGTTGTTATCTTTCCTGAATTAGTTTTAGTAAGTTTGTGCTTTCATCCATGCAAACAGCTTTGACATGTAAGATAAGCTATTCTTGGTCATCTTGTATTATTATTTTACTTCTGGAAATTTCCTTTGTAACTTGAACTTTTATGTCAAAGCAATGTCAGATATTACCAATATTTTGAATTAACTTTTTGCATTCTTATGACAAATTGATTTCTATCTCCAGTATAATGAAAGAGTGTCATTTAATGCAAAGCTCAGAAGAAGAGCAGAAGGAGGGAGAACATGAGCAAGGAAGTCAGGACTGCGAGGGGTGCGTCCACCCACTGAGACGGTGGGGCTGATCTAATG
>LOEQ01001855.1:27520-49862 GCA_001685075.1 Bramus lutescens
TCACAACCATCTGTAATGAGATCTGGTGCCCTCTTCTGGCCTGCAGATGTATATACAGGCAGGACATTGTATACGTAATAAATGAATAAAAAAATCTTTAAAAAAATTTCCAACAAAACTAGATCAGATTTCATCTTTAATAACTTTTACAAGTCACAATCATGTGAAATAATTTGCCCAAGAATAAAATATACTAGTAAAATTATTTATTATTTTGCTAATCACAGAAAATTTAAATTTAAAAATAATATTAGTTTATTTCATGTTTCTTCATGTAAGTGTCACTTGTTTTACAAGGAATATTAATCCACAAAAGGAACTATCAAATAAAATATTTGAAATTGCTCTCTGGTTATATTTTCTAGGTAACAACACCTCCATTTGTTTCTAACATAGATATTATCAAGACTTTACTGTAATTATCACCTTTGTTTGACAATAGATCCTATGCTATTCGGAATGAATTTTTATACTTAACATATAAAAAACTATATTACTTTTTCTCTACAAAAAACAAATGTAAAACAGTGAAAATACAAGGAAATACTGTCAACTCAGTCTCTCAAGGTATTCAATTGTTAAAAAAATAAATTTCTTATCCCACAGTTACTCTCATGAGATATCAGGATAAACATTGACACAGTGATAACATAAGAATTCCAAAGCCACTTTAAATAAAATTATCATAGTAATAAAATTTAATGACTTCATGATAAAGAATTAATGAGTTTCTTGTTTAGTTTCACATCTTAATGTTAAGCACGGGACACATAGAACCATATGAATTTCTCTTTGGTATGTCTGTATTCAGAAGGGGGCAAGCCTCCAGCAAAATGAAATTGCCTATAAGGCTGGGGAGTCCCTCATTCAATTTATTTCTTCTATGCATACTGGCATGCCTTTTAATATTTCTTGTCAAAAACAAATCTAAGGACAGAATGTAATAAAATGTGAATTGCATAAAATATCTGTTTTTAAAGTGGTGCTGAAAATTTTCCCACCAGTCAATACTTAACTATTTCACTTTACTTTACAAAATAAGGTAAGAGTGATGCTTCAAAAAATAATCTTACCATCAAAAATGATTTACCTATTGGGATGAATTGTTGGAAGCATTGGCATTCAGATTTCCTGAGCTATGTTAGGGGAAATTATAAAGACAATAAGCACTACTGATTTAAGCTAGACACCCACAACTGTGTTTGTCTTTTGACAATGTATAACAGTTATGATCAGAGATTAAAAAAAGAAGTGACCTTGTGGTGAGGCA
Source organism: Bramus lutescens (assembly GCA_001685075.1). NCBI lineage: Eukaryota > Metazoa > Chordata > Mammalia > Rodentia > Cricetidae > Bramus > Bramus lutescens. The sequence continues at coordinate 28,791 of LOEQ01001855.1, forward strand.
GATGACAGGCTTCATATACCCAGCTGTCTAAGGTTGGCCAAGAAGCTTGTAATACAACTTCTCAGGAAATAATAATTAGCCAGATGGGCAAATACCTGTTTCTATTAGTGAACTGTGTCTCACCAAAAACAGTGAACACGTTTGCTTTTTAAGTGACTTTGAAGAAATTTGGATGTAGGACAATCATCTGTTGAAGAACTTTACACTTAGATCCACTTCCCAAAATACTTCATCAGGAGAGGATAATTTGTCTTGCTAAGACACATCCAATAAAGCCCATGGTGTGAGGGAAAATGAAGCCATTAGATTTGTGGGATTTGAGTGTTATGGTTGAATTTTCAATAACACTGCTAGATTTGAATAGGCCCCAGGTGTCATATGGAAGAGTCATCATTAATGACAAATTCCTTGTGGTGAGGCAGATGACCGGCTTCATATACCCAGCTGTCCAAGAAAAGAGGAGCTGCTCAAAGGCAGAGCATTGTGATGTGTCAGTATCTCTGAGAAATTTGAAGGAATAACACTGGAGGACAAATTAGCAGCATCAACTATTAGTGTGAGTTTCATCTGGAGAGAACGTAGTTTGCAAACAGAAAATACGTGTAAAATGCAATGATTGGTGCAAAAAAAAAGATATAAAGAAAAGAAAGAAAAGTCAGCATGGTAATTTGAATCCCTTGCTAAACATCTTTGATTTACCCATAGTGGCTCCAATGTTGTTTTTTCAACACTCTTAAAAGAATATTACATTCAGAAGGAAATACTATAGTCAACCAAATGAAGAACTATAGACTTTGTAACTGTGGGTCACCAGATAATTCCTAGTGAAACATGATGTTTCTGGTTTGTTTGGTTTTTCCTAGATAGCCATAACAAAATGTCTGTAGTTAGAAAAAACTACCACTGTCACCAAAAGGCAAAAAGTAAAATAGATCTCCTTTTTGAGGGATAAGCCCTATTTTTAATATATTTCAGTAAGTAAATGATAACTATAATATGTAAATGTTTAATACTTGCTTCAAGGCTTGGAAATGGGATCCCAGTATCAAGATTGCTGTCTTTCCGTTGTTTTTTGACCTCTTTAAATAAAAACTCTCTGGGAAGTTAAACACTGGTTCAGTTCTTTATTAAAATTGAAGAAGGGTGTTCAGCAGCCCACCTCATGGATGTTTTTCAAACCTTCCTTTGTCCCATTATGCCTGTACATGTTGACTAATAGCAATTCACTCTATAAATTGGAGACAGAGGATTTGGGGCAGTTTTCCTTTTTCTAATGGAGACAAGGAAGGGTGCAGCCAGAAGGAGGCAGCAGTGTCCAGTTAGCTGGATTGTACCCCATGGTGTACTTACGTTATCAAGGGGGATGGGTACAGCGATGCTTCTTTGGCATTGCCTGGCCAGATGTTTATCTTCTCACACAAAGTCAGCTTCTTTTTGCAACTGAGTATTGTTGTTTTAAGGACCTCAGATACCTAGAGGAATTTTCAGATGTTTTCCATTAAACTTATTTGGGAGGAATTAAATTTTGACAACCATAACTTTCTTCATTAAATTTCGCAAAGCTTCCCTCCTTTAATGACTTTTCTAAAAAAAGAAATGTGTTCTTTTTCTAAATTTTGTTATAAAATAGCTGAAAATAAATCAACACAAACCATTATTTACCAGAGCCAAAGATGATACACTTTAATGAATATCTATAGAGTTAGAATAACCATTCAGAAAGGAAGTTATGGAGTTTCATGCTGGACTTTACATTTCCACTATAAAATATTTTTATGAACTTATCTACCACAAAGATTTAAAATGCATGACAGAATTAAAACTACAAAACAATTACATTTATGTCATCTTTAATAACTCACATTCATTACCTGTCCAGTCTTTTCTGATCTAATAAGCTTAGTCTGTTTTGTTCCCTTTTATACATACTATACTATACCCACATGAACATTCATTTATATATCTATATATGTATTTGGCTAGACTCTGAATATGAGGGAGAACGTGAGTTGTGTCTTATTTTGTTTTTGCCAATGAGGCTATGTGATCTTACTTACTGTTGCAAATTCTTATCTTTTTAATGAAAATAGATTCTTTTCTCATACAATATATCTTGATTCTGAACTAAACTCCATCTACTCCTCCGAGTTCCTTCCCACCTCTCCTTCTCTTTGTATCTACCCTTTTCCTGTCTCTTATTGGAAAAGAGGCTTCTAAGAGATAACAAGCAAACAAGACAAAAATAAAATATAATAAGATGAAGCAAATCCTTAATATTGAAATTGGATATGGCCACCCAACAGGAAGAAAGGAGCCCTGAGAGTTTGCACAAAGGTCAGTGCCCACTGGTCCTCGCAGTCAAGAGTCCCATAAAGATACTAAGCTAGTGCTGTAATATCTATACAGTGGACCTGGTGCAAAGCTCTGTGAGCCCTGTGCTTGCTGCTGTCTCTGTGAGCTAATAGGTGCCTTGCTCATTTCATTCAGAGGGTGTTGCTCTCCTGGTGTCCTCCATCCTCTCTGACTCTTAAAATCTTTCTGTCTCCTCTTCTGCAGGGTTCCCTGAGCTCTGAAGGAAGGTGTTTGATGGAGACCTCTCATTTAGACTCTCTCTCCACATACTTTCAGGTGTGTGTCTCTGTTTCTGTTCCTATCTGCTTCCAGAGAAGGTTCTTTGATGATAATTGAAGAAGACACTAATCCATGAGTATGGCAGAATATCATTAGGAGTCAGTTTATCGCTATACCTTCTGGTTCTTGGCTACCCAAGCACTGTAGGGTATGGGTTCCATCCCATAGAGTTGTTCTTATGTCAAACCAGGTATCAGTTTGCTACCTCCTCAAGTTCTGTGCCACCATTGTCCTAGCATATTTTAAAGGCAGCACAGGGTGTAGGTCAAGGTTTTGTGGCTGGGTTGGTGTTTATCTTTCTCTCTTAGTTGCCTGCAGTGTGCTTTACTGCACCAAAGAGACTAGAACATGGGGTGAAGGCCCCGTGTAGGCACCCGGTTAACTTCTCCATGTTCAATGGGTTGTATGGGTGTTGTCCTCAGCAATGAACTACCCCTGACAGTTTGCAGAGATTAATTCCTTGTCTTAGCACAGACTGGGTTGTTTGAGGATTTCCACCGGACCTCCTTGGCCAACAAATCAATTGAATGCAACCCCTTCCCACTACTGGAAACCTTGTTTGTTGCAGTAGGCTTCTGGATAATCCCTCCAATGCCGCTTAATTCTGCTGTTTCACCTGCATTCTCTCTCTCTACCCAATCTTCCCTCTCATGCCCAACTGATTTTACCATTTCTGTCTCCACATGCTCCCAGTCTGCCTATAAAATATATTACATGTCCAGAGAAATCCATGTGCCCAGCCCTAGACCCTTCCTCTTTACCTAACCTCTCTGGGTCTTCAGATTGCAGCTTCAATATCATCTACTTGGTATCTAATATCCACTTATAAGTGAATACATGCCATATTTATCTTTCTAGGTCTGGGTTACCTCACTCTGTCTGGTATTTTTTCACTAGATCCATCAATTTCCAAGTAACTTTCATGAAATTGCCACTGAGTGATCTGCTATTAAGCTAGGGGTGAAACAGGGGCTTGTAAATGGGGGAACAGAACAATGTTCTAAGTACATTAATTTTCCAAAACATTTTATTTTTTAAAGTTGAGTAGTATTTAAAATGTATGTAAACACACATACTATATATGTACACACACACACACACATACATATTGAGAGAGAGAAACCACTTGACTACAATTTCACTGGTTATTTTAATTTAAATGCAAAAAATAAATATTCCTGACTGCACTGTCTACAGGACTGAATCACATATAAACTCATAGGGATTGTGGCATTATGTTATATATAGTGTGTGTGTTTATTTCATTCATTCTCTTACTAATGAACAACTACGTTTATTCCAATCTTTTGCTCTAGTGAGTAAAACATCAATAAATATGAAGGTGAAAATATTGCTATGATAGTGTGTGCAGTTCTCTGGGTTTATGCCCTGGAGTGAAATAGTAAAGTCATATGGTAGTTTTATTTTTATTATTTTTATACATCTACAAACTGATTCCATAATGGCTATATTAACTTGTACTCACACCAGCAGTCTATGAGAGCTCCTCTTTTTCTCCACATTCTTTATAGCATTTCTTTTCAGATTTATTCAAGATAGCTCTTTTAACTGAAGTGAAGTGGTATTTTAAAGGTGTTTTCATTTGTGTACCCTCCTTTATATTTACAATGATAAGATAACATATTAAATGGCTGATGGCCACTTGTGTTCTTTATTTGAAAGGTGTCGATTGAGTTCTTTTGCCTATCTGTGTTGGTCATTTTTTTCTTGGTATTTAATTTAGGCAATTATTTGTAAATTCTGGATATTAGCTCTTTGTCTGACATGTAGCTGGGAAAGCTGAAAAAAGTTAAGAAGTTTGATAAGCCGTTAGCTACTTCTACAAAAAGACTAAGATGATAATAAAATGAGAGATCTAAAGGTTTCAATAAAACTGACTCCAATGAAGTGTCTTATAAATTACAATAACTTATACTTTGAAAACTTGGATGAGCCATAACAAAGAGAAGAATGTCTAAACATATATCATTTAAAAAATTAAGCCCTGAATATATAAATAACTTAAGTTGATCAATTATAGACAATGGGATTGAAACTTTTCTTAAAATCTCCCCTCAAAAGAAAGTCAAGAACCAGATGGATTCACTGCTGAATTCTTTCAAGCTTTCAGGAAAGGCCCCACACTGAAATTTTTTAATTTGTTTCAGAATATTGAATGTGATAGGAAATTACCAAATTCTTTTTATGGAGCCGGCATTATACACACATCAAAACCAGATAAAGATACTATAAAAACAAACAAACAAACAAATACAGACTAATTACTTGGATGAAAATAGATGCAAAATTTCTGTACAAAACACTAGCAAAATTGATTCATGAACACATCAAGATTATATATCACAACCAAATAGGCTATATACCAGAAAGATAAGGTCAACCTGGTCTACAAGAGCTAACTAGGTCCAGGACAGGATAGGCTCCAAAACTACAGAGAAACCCTGTCCCTGCCCCTCCCCCCCCCAAAAAAACAACTACAAAAACAAAACAAAAAAAGACAAGGTTGTTTCAACACATTCAACATAGGAAATGTGGAAATGTAATACACTATTTGAGCAAACTTAAGAACAGAAACAACATAATCATTCCAATTGATGACAGGTATAAAAAATACGTACCCCAACACCGAACTTTCACAGAAAGAAATCATTTAAAATATTCATTTTAAAATATTTGATAGCAATTATTTGATCCAAAGAAAATACTTCCATTGTTCTAAAGGAAGTATTCAGGATTGTATCTAACAAGAAAATGTAAGATCTCTATCATTAAATCTTCAAACTGTTTTAAAAGGAAATCATGGAAGACAATAGATGATGGAGAGACATTCCATGCTCCTGAATTGGCTGGACTGATCTTCTAAAAATGTTACCAAAAAATGATTTATAGATTTAATGAAAGGTCTATAAAAATTCTGATATAATTTATAATTTTAATTTACAGGTAAAAAACATGACTGACTGCTGGACTGAATCATATAAAAACTCATAGAGACTATGGCAGTATTCACAAGACCTGAACTGGTTCAAGCCAGGTGGGGTCCCAGTGCTGAGATGGGGAAATAGGCATGGACTCCTGTTGAGCGGAGACATCTATATTATGTGTTCACTCCAAGGCTCAGTCAACATAAGAGAGGGCACAAAGAGTTTAATCAACAGAGGTCAGTGATAACTCGAGCAAAACATTGTCTCCCAGTTATGACATAAACAGGACCGTTCCACTCATGAGCTCAGAACTGCAGTGGTACCTGCTTGAATATCAAGACAACCAGGAGTTGAAAAGGAGGCAGTGTAAGGGGCTCAGGAAAACTCAGTGAAGAACACAGGCTCTAAACTTACCAGAGGCAAGACCCTAATTTTATCAACATATCTTTGAAACCAACAAAAACTATGACAGCTTCCTAAATTATTAGAACTTCCAAATCTGCCTTCCTTACTCAGATTTGCTATTTACTGTAAATCTTGTGTTCAAGACATGGGGATTAGAAAGTAAATATAAAACTTTAAATATTTCATCCGAGAAAGCTTTTATGTAAACAGAAAATGTTTTGACTGCAACAACACAAAGGATGTGAAAGGGTCTAGAATTAAAATCTTTTTGTTTGAACGTCCATGGTTTTGTCTTCTCAAAAAATGAGCAGTTGGCTTTGAATTGCCATGATGATGCCCAGTGCTTTATACTATTGATTTTAAAAATGTTTTTCATTTTTACTCATGAGCAAACAGAACTTCAAAACAGGATGATCTGTTACCCCTGCCATGTCCTTGCTGTTCTCTAACAGGCTAACCCTGACAGCTCAAATGCTTTGCATTATAGTGCATATTTGATAGCAATTATTTGATCCAAAGAAAAAATATGAACCCACTATAATATCCAAATTTCTACTTTGTATCTAAGTGCAAAACATATCTAAATGTAAATCATCACATTATTTTCTAATTATTGACATGTATAACTAGTAAAAAAGTTTTATTACTTAAATTATAGAATGACTTTCAATACCAAACAATTATGTCAAAGATTAAAAGTGACAGCATAGGACACGGACATTAATACTGGAGCTAAGCTTAAATTTGTGTACTCTCATGGGTCTTTTGTATTAAGATAAATTAGTAACTCTGAATTTTAGGTTCCTATTTTGTAAACAGTGATAATGATAAGAAATATTTTATGTTTAATATAAGATTAAATGCTATGAAAGATGTATCAGACCTGAAGATCAGTAATTATAAAATATCTCATTGTTTCACTAAGTAATGCAGTTGTTTAAGATATGGTAATGCTCTTTACCAACTCTATGGTTCAATATTATATTTATAAAGAGATAAACCTTCTTGAGAACTTATCAGTTATAGATTTTTATTATGGAACATAATTAAGTGTGTGCAAGAATTTTTGAAAGCTCAACAAACTGGCGAAATTTTTCTTACAACCATTTAATATTCAGTGTCTAAGTCTTAATTATTTTGACTTTGAGCTTACCTGTGTGTAGTTCCCAGTACCTTCTGTGTGTCGAACAACAGTTTGTTAAACATTGTTTCCTATATTCTCCCATTATAATTGTCAGGATTCTTTTCCTTTGATGTTGACCATACTCTTTAAATTGCTCTGTTTTAAGGGAATTTAGTCTGAGAAATAATTTCAAAGGAACATGTTCATGTAACCTCACTCATATCTTCCCCATGTTGCTGTCCTATATAACCATGTGCTTAGAAATCATGGGTTTTAAATGTTTGCCAAAAAAACCCCATGTGCTGAAGCCATGCTGCCAACCTACATCACTACTGGGAGGATGCCTGGTGCAATGAAATTAAGACATTGGGGGAATGCCAATGAAGGGAGTCCTGGGACCCAGGCATCTTCTTGAGCCTCTTTCCTGACCATTACAAGTTAATCAGCTTTGCTTTTGAAGGTGTTAGCAAGGTTGCATGTGTTATCCTTAGTTCCAAGAGCCAAGACATCTTCATGAAGGTCAATTAATTATAAATTAGCCAAACTCATATACACTTTTCTTAATGAACATCTGTACCTGCATCTAAGTCTTCCTAGATTTCTTAGCTGGCATGTTCTTCTCACTATCTTGAAACTCCATATATGGAGATTGATTATTTTCCTGTCATAAATATTATAGGAGAGATAGTTTACTTGTTTAGTAAACATGTCTTTAAAGATTAGACTAGAAAAAAGATTTGTGCCTACACTGTACTCCTGCTGCTATTTTTTTCCAAGGGGTTAGAAAGTATGATTCTAACATATGTGGACTTAATGCTGTAAAAATAAGTATATATGTTATAGATAATGAAAGTTGGTCAACTCGTTGTTGATAATGATAGAAATAATGAAGGAGCTAAAGATACATTATTCCATGGTGCCCAACTGTAGTTGGAGAAACAGGAAAAACTTATATTTACAATAGTATTTGTGTAAAAAGAGGTAAGAATAGTATTGTGTATCAGTATTGTAAAACCATGATGATCCATCCATCTATTTGTAGTTACACCTACTGAAAATCTCTGAAAGCAGGGAGCAAGTTAGTGTAAGCATGGTATTCTAAAATATTTTGTTCCTAAAGAGCATGTTTTAATTTTTCTACATTCTTTCATTTATTGCTTTTATGTTTTAAATATTTTAATTGAAATAGAATTAGATCACTTCATCTCTCCTTTTCGTCCCTCATTTCATTCTCAATTATCTTTTCTCGAGCCCCTCCCAGGCCCCCTACTCTCAAGTTCATAGCCTTTTTATTTTATTATAGTTGTGACACAAAAACCTATATACCTGTTTGTATAAGGAGCGCTTTCACAGCAACAAATTTTAGTGGCATTTTAAATCTTGCTCTGATTTGTCAATGGAAGGCTCTCCAGAAACAAATGTAACCCTTCTTTATCAAATATCATTGTATAACATGACGCACACGTACCAACTGAATTGGGCTATGGTGATGGAATCTTATATACCCGCAAGGTGAAAACAAACATTTACGACAGTTACAATGCTGTGCAGTAACAGGAAATACAACAAAACTGCTCCCTGCCCAACAGTTGTGAAAGTGCTACATGTGAAAGATGCAACCTTTTTTCAGAGGGAAAATGTAACAAAACTATGTAAATAAAACTATGTAAATTGAAATTTCAGTGCTGTAAATACAAATTCCAGTATAATGTTGGTGAGCAAATCATGTATTTTCCTTGGTTTCTTAAATTTTCCCAAAGGCAAAGATGGTTCACCTTATTCCTATCTACCTAATACCAACAAAAGCTAATTAATATAATACAGGTACAACTTCTATGACTATAAATTAAACAACTCTTTTTTCCTAACATTTGAAGCATTGATTAATTGAATATCAATCAAGAAAAGAAACATAAATGAAAACATGTAAATAGAAAAATAAACTTTAAGCTAGATTAGAAGATAATTTTATGAATTGGTAATTTACTATGATAATTATGCAATGCAATATATATACTAGACAGATAAATTTCATAGTATAGTATATTTAATCAAAAAGTTACTAAATTCTCATTAAGGCTTAGACATGTTTCCAATATTTCAAAATATGTCTGTTATATCATTAAATTTTACCTGAATAAAATCATTTCTTTAAAACAAAAACAAATGTATTGCAATTTTAATTCATATGTCACAAATTTTATCATGGTCTTCTTTCAGGGGTTAAAATTGTTTATTTTAACATATAAGACTGTTACTTTGGAACAAGAGCTAAAATAATGAGTGTTGTGTTTTCTATCGATAAAACATAAAGAATTCTTCAGAATGATAATTCATAACCCTGTATAAAAGAACATAATAATTTTAATAAAAATCAAACCTCACCATATACAGTTCCTTTAAATTAGCAACAAACTACCACATGAACAAATAATTGAGAGTACAGACTGCTCTAAACCAGGTTTGGTTCAAAAGGTGACTGACAACCACTTGTTAAAGGTAGTTCCAGGAACCTGATTTATTTTTCTGGCCTTCACAGTCTCCTGCATTAATTAACATGAAAATGATTAAATTTTCAATAACTTCTTAGTCACTTGGGCATCTATACTAGTGAGGTTTTGCCAATTTGACACAAATTTGAGATATCTGGAAAGAATAATCCACAATTGAAAAATTAATTCCATTAAACAAACCTAGGAGGATGTTTGTTGGGGCATTATCTTGCTTAGAGATTGATTCAGAAAAACATAACCCACAATGGGCAGGGTCAACTCTGAGCATGTATTTCTGGGTTGTACAGAAAAAAAAGAAAGATTCTTTGATTTCTGATCAGATAGGACTGAAAATTAATTGTAGTGAGCACGAGACTAGTACTATTGAAGAGAAATATTTGCTTAATGTTTAAGGAAAAAGTCACTACTGGTTGTCTGGGACTGAAAAGTCAACTGTGATTAGTAAGAGCCCAGTACAGTTGAAGCAGAATCTTATGGAAAGGAGTGTGGTTAGTTAGCATACCAAAGCTTCAGTCCAGAGTTGAGGCCAAGGCTGCATCTGCCACTGAAAGCCACACTTCAAAATAGGTACAAGAACCCCACACGTTATTAGTTTTGAGAGCCTAAAGGGGTTGTAAAGAACAGTTACACTTTGGTACTGTGTGACAGACCTGGAGTCTCTTCAGAGTCTACAGTCAATGAAGTTATAGCCTCTGTTGCTGTGGAAAACACCAAGATTGAAAGGATGTTGGAGAGAAGCTGAGGTTTGTAGTCCCTAGACAGAGGTCAGGAGGTCATTGGAGAATGTTTACTCTCATTTACTAGAGATCCCAGTCCCAGGGCCACAAGATGAAAATTGAAAGTAACCATGATATCATCTAGTGGGTCAACAAAACAAAATACTGTGATATCTCTAGACAATGATATATTACTGAGTACTGTAAAAATCATAACTAGAAATACATAAAAAGAAAGGAATAATACTAAGTACATATCAAAAAAGACACAAGTGGATCTAAAAAAGACTATAAACTGCTGTGCCATTCCAACTATGTGATCCTGCTACAAAGGAAAAATGCTAAGAATACAATGATAATTGGGTGTCATTGATTGAGAAGGACAGAACTATGAGTAACTACAGAATGGAGAAGTATTCAAGGTAATTAAACTATTCTTCCTGATACCATAAAGGAGAATACATGTCATTGCAAAATACTGAAACCAAGAAAAGAGATTCTTCGTGTATACTATGCAAATGTGCTCAGAATGCTGTAGGTCAACCTCTATTACTCTGGTGGGGCATATTAATGGTAGAGGAGGGCATTTGTAGGCCAGAAAAGGAAGACTAAGACATATCTCTGTTCCATATTCACAATGTTTCTGTAGATATTAAATTTCTCTAATCAGGTTCCTAAAGTACAATAGTGTTTAAAACTAACCAAGCATATTTAACTAGAGCCCAGAAGGGTGATTTGATTTTATCACTAGAGGAGGTTTCAAATTTTAGTAGAATCATGTTTTTTAACTTTTGTTTTTACAATCAGGTGGCTGCTTTGGGATTAAGCAGTACTTAAAATGGTCTTCCTACAAAGCAAGATTGCAGTGAATTTTCCCACTGCCAACAGTGCTCTTTGAGTAAAACATAAAATATCACGACAGCCTAGATGGAAGTTTAAATCTCAGAAGCAGGTCTCTTGTGCGCAGAATTAGAAATCAGTGACAAGAAAACTATAAAACGTATTTCGAGTGGATTTTGTATAAGATCTAAACTATGAATAATTTCTAATTAAGAAGCCAATACTTTTTTCCAATTAAAAAAAACGAGGCATGGCACACAGAAGAAAATGCTGTAAGAGAGATCAGTCAACAGGACGGAACTTTACAGGATATTCAACAGGAACAAGTAAAAACATATCCCTGAACTAAAACTGATACATAATTCTATCTGTGTTTTCCAAGATGAAAAATTAAAATAATATTTGCATTTATTTTATTAATAAAAATAAATTGTGTATCACTATCATTACTCTCCTGTGTTCCACTGTTCTTAAGTTTATTTGATTTTCCATGGAGACTTTGCTCCTAGGAGATTCCAGATCTTGTCAAGTTGGCAGCCAGTGTTGGCCATCATAGCATTACATTTCTGTAATGTGGTTTATAACTCTACCACCTGAATACTAATAAAAAACTACATTCATAGGTAGAGGAGTTATAATGTATAAGTGACCTATATGTGTGCAAGCTTATTCAATCATAAAAACTCATCTTAACTTCCCACTCCCTGAAATTTCTAATGAGGTACACAGATTTCTTCTGTTTTCTTCTGAAAGGTGAACTAATATCTGTTAAGTGGATTTCACTTCTTTTTTCTATTGTCTTCTGTCCCAAGCCCACTAGTTCTATGCTGAAAGTAAAACTATAGCTAGACAAATGATATTTAAAAATGCAAATAACATTTTATGATATATGTGTATACATCATTCTAAAAGTACATTAGTTACTGAATATAAAAAATAACTTAAATACCAAATGCTTCAAAATAAAGGCCAAATTCAACACAGCTTTTGTAGGTAGTTTTCGTTTTCTTTTGCTTTCTTTCTTCTTTTTTATTTTTTTGAAAATAAAAGTTTCTTTTAAGAAACAAGTCAGGCAAAAAAAAATCAGTTTGTGTCAGCAGAAATTCAGCTTGGTAAACTGTCAGTAAATCCTAAGCAGGCACTGGAGAAAATGACTTCAGTTTTATATGTGAAACTGCATAAGCAGCCTAAAGCTCAGTGCTGAGAGCAAAGACTACAAAGCCTACATGAGAAGAAAAGCACCTACTTTGCAATGCAGTCAAAAGAGACTGATCCCTTTTTTGCTTTAGAAACATCCTGGAGACCTGGGATGATACACAGGGAACAGATCTTACACCTAAGTTTGTGATTTTCCCCAACAGTTTAAACCTCTGGAGTTAGAACTGGAATATCTTAGTGACAATGTCATCTGACCCTCTCAGTTTATCATAAAACGGCATTAGAATTTTAGTCAAAATTCCCAATGATTTCCTAATCAACATTTAATGGTTGAATTTCCTTAAGTGTGCCAATTAAGAGCTGACCCTCATTCTTACATTGACAAAACAATGCCATCCTCTCCTGTTCCAAGATGATAAATGTGCTGGTTTCTATTTCTACTGTAACAAGTAGCAAATAATATAAATTTAAAAATGTGAAACTTGTCACACTCAGAGCCTTGTTTCTTCATATAAGTAAGAATTATTAATGCTGACATTAGCACTTTATTAAAAATAATGTGAAAATTCACAGCATGTGCTTAGCAAACTGACACATAGCAATTGTTGAAGATATGTTAATGCACATGTGAGATAGATGTATTTATCTGTCTGTCACCTAAGGGTAATGTAGGTATGATGTCTCTTTTGCAGTAGAAGTTACTCAAAGACACTAATATCTTGAGTTTAAAACCATCTTGAACAAATATAGCAAAGCAGAAATAATCAGACTACCTGCTTTCAAATTACAATACAAAGCTAAAGTAATGAAAACAGCAACACACTATTACAAAAGAATCTGACAAATCAATGGAACTTAACATTGAACCTAGAAGCAAATCCTCACATCTTCGACAACTTAATTTTTAGCAAAATCCTACAAACATGTATTGGAGGAAATTTCTCAGTATTTTCAATAAAAAGCCCTGAAAAAACACATGCAGGCAGAAGTTTCTGTCCCACCTGCCAGTTCCCAAATAACTGATGCAGAGGCTTAGTAGTAATTATTAATGATTGGCCAATAGGTCAGACTTATTACTAACTCTTACATTATAAATTAGCTCATATTTCTTATCTATACTTTGTCATAGGTCTTGTTACTTTTTCTCAGTACAGCATGGCCATTTTGCTTCTCTCTGCCTCTCTCATGACTCCTGCTTCTTGTCCTTCTTCCCATCATTCTTAGTTTGGCTCTCATACCTAACTTTATCCTGTTCAGCTATTGGCCAGTCAGCTTCTTCATTAAACCAATTATAGCAACATATATTCACACAGTGTAAAGTAATATTACACAGTCGCAATCAAGAGACCCTAACCAACACGAATTATTAAAAACAATTCAAGATGAATGGTAGAAGTAAATATATAATGTAAAACTACTAGAAATAAACATTAATAGATGCTTCATAACAAAATGAGCAAGAAATTTTTGGACAAAACCTCAAAAGCATAGGAAACAAAAGCAGAAATTTTTCAGTGAAAAAATGGGAGAAAATATTTGTCAACTGCACATCTGACAGGAGGGTGATCTCCATTCCAAAAGCTCAATAAGAAACAGAATCTAGATAACTCGAAATATATGCAATAGACCTAAATAGATATTTCCCCAACAAAGACATACAAACAGTCAGCTAAAATATGAAAACATTTATCATCAATATCTGGCTGGGCAATATCAGTCAATTCCACAAGGAGGTTTTACCCCATTCACTAATAACGTCATTTCTCCAAAAGATTTTTAAAAATGTGTGGGTAACAATGATAAGGAACTCTTTCACATTTTTATAGAAATAAAAATTAATCAATATACTATAGGAAACATTATTAGGGTTACTTAAAATCTTTAAATAGAGTTACCTTATGAACTAATAATCCTATTCCTGAGTAGACATTAGTGAAATCAGTATGCAGAAGTATCTGCAGTCCCATGTTCATTATAGTATTGTGGAATGGCCAAGAGATGGAAAAGATCTGAGTGCTTGTTGTCTGCTTAAAGCATAAAGAAAATGTAATATACTTTGCATGATACAATACGATTCTGACATTAAAAGTAAGAACACATGAATGGCAACAACATGAGCAGAACTAGAGATGATTAAATGGGGTGAAATAATCCAGACCCGAGAAGCCAAATATGACTTTCTGTAATTTAGGTGTTAGATCCTGTTGGAGGAAGGCTACTAGTTCATTTTCCAGCTGCTCTGACTTGAAATAATCTCCAGAAATCTGTATTAATTGCAATACTGTTTGGCCAATAGCTTAAGTGTATTTCTGGCTAACTATTACATCTTAAACTAACCCATTTCTATTAATCTGTGTATTGTCACATGGCTGTGGCTTACCAACAAGCTTCCAACAAGCTTCCAATGGGCTCAGGCAGAGGTGTCTGTCTCCTGTGGGCAGCTTACATGGCTTCTCACTGACTCCACCTACTTTCACTATACATCTTTTAAAGCCTGGCTGTACTCTGTTAAGCCATTGGCTAAAAGCAGCTTCTTTATTAACAAATTAAAGCAACACATAAGAAGGACTTACCACACCAGGATCCCCAAACATTGACTTCATAGAAGCTGAGATTAGAATTGTTGCTACTACAGGCTGAGCAGAACACAGAGAATGCTGAGCAGGCGTTGACCGACATGGGACTAGTCACAGTTGTACATGAGCAGGGCATTCTGCTGCATATGTGCACATTAAGGAGAATACAGATGATTTCTGTGTATTATATTGTTCAAAAGTTACAAGAAAGGATAGTGAAAGCTTTCACTGCAAAGTTTAGCTATTTAAAGAGATCTATATGTTCTACTTGATTTAAACATGACACAATATGCACATGAGTTAAAATATCACTGAATATTCCACTTTCATGTTTGATTCCATATTTCAACTAAAATAAATTCGACTTAAAAGATGATAAATGTACAAAATAGCAAAGAAATCACTGAAAAACTATCAAGATGCATTAGTGTTCCTCTACAGTTTATAGAATATTGTACAATGTCTATTAATGTTCTAAATAAATGTTTAACATAAGTGTTTATGTACCTTATCTTCCCAGAGAACCTCAATAAAAACCCAAGTTTTCAAGTAACAGTAATACAATGCTTGTCAAAGTAGGGGTTCCTAAACTTTTTTTCAGCAGAAAGCCCAGGATCAATTTTGAGTGTCAGGACTTTCAAGGGCCTAGACATTAAATATCTTAAATATTAACTTAGTGTTTGCATACATTTATGTATGCATTTGTTTATCATAATCTATTTGACTTCATATTCAAGAATATTATCGATCTGTAGAAAGAGTTCATCATATGGTCTTTCTAACAGTCCATTTCAGCTAAGTGCCTTGAACCGTGCATTTCTTTTAGTTGAAGAATAAAAGTATTTAGCTCAAAGAGATACACATGGATTTCCCTGGTAAGGGAAAATAGTAGAGAGCTCCTAGGTAAACTGGGGGCAGGCGGGGATGGGAACATGGGGGGTATGGATGGGAGGAGGATGAAAGGGGAAAGTTAATAAAGAGATGTCTTGATGGGAAGGGGTCATTTCAGTGTCAGGTAGAAACCTGGTGCAAGGGAAACACCTGTGAATCTTCAAACATCACCCCAGCTAAGACTCCTAGCAATAGTGGATAGTCAACCCAACTGTTCGTCTGCAATAATCAGATTAGTGATTACCTTAAGTGTCATCAAACAGTTTTCATTCAGTCACTGATGGAAGTAGATGCAGAGATCCACAGCCAAGTACCAGGCTGAGCTCCAGGAATCCTGTTGAAGAGAAGGAGGATTACAGGAGCCTGAAGAGGTCAAGGTCATCCATCACAAGGGAACCCACAGAGATAACTAATCTGGGCTAATAGGAGCTCACAGACACTGGGGCTGACTGTTAAGGAACCTGCACACCTTCTATAAATATGTGGCAGTTGTATAGCTTGGTCTATTTGTGGGACTCCTAGCAGTGGAAGTGGGGCATGTCCCTGAGGTTTTGGTAGATTTGGGGGAACCTATTCCTTACATTGGGTTGCCTTTCCAAGTCTTAACACGAGGGAAGGAGCTTAGTTCTATCTCAACTTGATAGGCTATGCTTTGTTGACACACATGGGATGCCTTCTCCTCTCTGACCAGAAACAGAGAAAGAGATGTTTTGGGGAGGAGAGGCAAAGGCAAGTGGAGATGGAGGAAGGAATGGTAGAAGAGGAGGCGAGAAACCTGAAGTTGGGTATATAATAAATGAATAAATTTCATTAATAATAATTTTTAAAAATTATTTTGACAGAAGACTAAAATAAATAATTATGATGTAAGAGGAGAGCAGATTTTAAAAATAAGTGTATTTTCAAAGATTTTTTCCATTAATCATAAAATGATACTTTGTTTTAAGTAATTAGAATAAAACAATGAATAAAATCTCTGTACCATCTTATTCGCTTTTAATTTTGTTCTAGAAATGCTAAAATTACTTAAAATTCTGTTTATTATTAAGAGAATAGTAGTTTCTGACTTTGCCTGAGGCAATGATTTTTTTCTGTCTTTTTTTAGTATCTGTAATTTTCAGGTAATATCTTATGTCTCAATTACCATTGCCTGATTAAAATAGAATGGTAGTTTTCATTTGTTTTTAGATTAAAGATTATCAAAATGCCAAGGATATTTTGAGCTTAAAGTATTTAAATATTTTAACAGGGGAAAATGCAAAATTAGGATATGCAAGAGACTAAACAAATCTAACTTACTCATTAAAATGAATCTGGTGCAAGAAATGGGATATTAAAGCAGTGGATGTAACTTTTAAACATAGAAACATCTCTCTAATGGAGTTTTCAGTATAAACTCATTATAAAGAATATGATGTATAAAGTATATCACAGGAGAATTTTCACCCATATGGGCCACAGTTAAACAAATGAGTCAGCAGCAATCATTAGTTTTTAATAGCATCATTAACAACATCTATTTAAAAACTGTTACCAAATCAAACAGGAAATTCTCATGACCAATTTCCACCTATTTCAGTTGATTATCAGTGCTAAAAGGAACAATGGACAAGTGACTCATTGAAGTGCAAATTTTACGAATACTTCTTCCTTTGCCTTTAAGCACCAGGCATGAGGGTAACATGATGTTGTCTTTACCTGATGTGGGATGTCTTCTTGTATATGTGTTGCTTTTATTGGTTAATGAATAAAGCTGTTTCAGCCAATGGCTAGCAAAATGAAGCCAGGTGGGGAATCTAAACAGGAATATAGAAAGAGAGTAGGTGGAGTCAAGGAGATGCCATGTAGAAAGAGGCTGAAAGAGAAAGATGCCTGCCAGAACCTTACCAGAAGGCCACAGTCTAATGGTGATATATAGATTAATAGAAGTGGGTTAATTTAAGATGCAAGAGTTAGTTAGAAATACGACTGAGTCATTGGCCAAACAGTGCTGTAATTAATATAGTTTCTGTGTGATTATTCAGATCTTGGCAGATAGGAAAGGAACAAGCAGTCACTGTTTACAAATTGATGTCCAATATTCGCCAATATACAACTACACAAAGCCTAAGAAAGCTTAAAAATAAAGGACTTCTAGACCCATAAAATTGGGAGTCAATTGGAACTTCTTGGTAGCCACATTTTTCAGTTAGACTGTTTTGCTAGCAGCAAGCAGAGACATGGTTTCTTTAAGAACTGGCTTACTTATTTGTAGGGGCAGCATGAATGACTCTGGCTTTTTTGGGAGGTCTAGCTACAGAACATTTAAATGGGGCTTGAGAGCAAAGACCTATAAATTGATTAATGGATAGAAAACCTGCTGCATCCCTGGAGCTGGGGCAGTAAGCAAGGCATGCAGAGGTGGCATCATGCCTCTGCCATGTAGGATTGGGTGGAGCAAACAGGCAGGTCCACAGAATTAGTCCTAATCATGCCTACTTAGCATAAAAAAGGGTGTTCCTGTCAGAAAATGATTGCAGATACACAATAAAGACAGATTCAGATGAAAAAGACCTATAAATGGTTAATAGTGTTAGATAAATTTACATGGGTTTATGAGAGAGAAGAAAGAGTACAAAAAGTCATAGAGCAAAAGAGTAAAGATAATTAAATATTAAAAAAGAGAAAAGTAAAAATAAAAGTTGTGATGGAAAATACACAGTCTGAATTATGCATATTATTGTGTTTTCTTTGAATTTTTTGACTGCAGAGAGACATTTCATTGTACAGTCTGCTAAGCTAAACTATCATATGTATTTTTAAAGTATCCTGATTTCAAATTTTAACTCTAAAAGTATTATGTTACTTTGGAAAAGAGGTTCTGTTTTTATTTCCATAGAAGATGAGAACCTGTGGATTCCTTTCATAATAATGTGGTTTGATGGAACATGAACACCATCCCTTGAACAGTCTCCATGAACCCTAAAAATATTTTGTCTAACAAATATCAGGAATAAGTTTGGAGAAAATTCCATCCTAATTTTCAAAATGACTGTTTTCATTCAAAGTGAGATATGATATAGACATGGATACTTTGCATTGGTATGGATCTTGGTCTATTGATACAAATTTAAGGTTGATTTTGTTACACTGTGTATATGTACTTCTGCTCTTGTTTAAGGTATTATGCTTATACAGCTCATTTAAAAATATAATGCTTAATTAAGAAATACAGATTAATAGATAGTCATCTATAATAGTCAAATTTTAGTCATGTTGGTTAGATTTTCTAGATATGCAGAGATATATTTCAGATATATAGGTATTCTTCAAACCTTTCCAAGTTCTACAAAATATGGCATTTAAAATGTTTTGCTAACTTAGGACTTTTCATGACAATGAGACATATCTGCTCCTGACAGCAACAATTACTTCAAGAGGAAGATGGCATCAAAGAGGCTCCTTATGGAACTTGCTAGGCATTTGGACAAGAAACTGCTTTTGCCTGGACTGCTTGATGGTATGCTGTATGAACTAGACATGCAGGGCCCACAGAAAAATGTCTGCTGAACTTGTCTAAAGAAGGTGAAACAGTCCTTCAGGGTTCCTGCTTCATGAAAGAGTTTGCCAGATATTCTACATGACACAGAATAAAGTGACTGACAAACTGACAGTGTAGGCAAAACAGTCTTCTAAACTTCCTTCTTCCTGGAAAAGTCTGCCAGATACTATGAGCCTGTAGGCTGAAGGTGGGTGCTCCAACAGTACAGAAGAACTCTGAGTGATTGTCCAGGCAGTAAGATGTCTCTGTCAATTCTAGAATTTAGGAAGTTGCTTACAATGTATTTCTTGTTTACTTCAGTAATATCATATCCTTCTGCAGTCTTTGGTGGAGTTAGAGAACGATAGTTATAATTATAAAAGATAAATCGATATAGAATTTTAGACCCACTAAAATAGGATAAATGATAGAGTATTTTCTTTAATTTGTCAAATGTAAATGGACTAAATATTGTAACTATAATTCTTTTTGATAACTGTTTTGTTATATGTAATTTTTCTATGTTAAAGTTAAAATCTTCCTTTTTAATGAGACAGAAAAGGTGAAATGATGTGGGAAGTACTTCTTTATATGTGTTGCTTTTATTAATTAATGAATAAAGATATTTTGGTCAATGAATTAGAGGATATCCAGAGTAAAGCCTGACAGGAAATCTGAACAGACATATAGAAAGAGAGTAGGCAGAGTCAAGGAGATGTCATGTAGCCACCTAAAGAGAAAGATGGCCACTGGAATTTTACTCATACACCATAACCTCATAGTGATACAAAGATTAATTTTTTACAAAAAAGATGTTAATTTTTTACAATGCCCAAAATACGCAGTCTGGGAGTCCCCATTACTGTTAGAGCATCATAAACTTGCTAGAATTTTTGCAGGAGAAATGTGATACCCACTTTACATACTCATTGATCACCTCCATGTGGATACAACCCAACATCTTAAACCCCATCTCCTCTCATGGCTCTATGAAAGAGGGTTTGAGTTCTCTGTTCTCTAAGAGGCGGAGGTGGTTAGAACACAGTCAATAAGATAGTACAAAAGACAATGGCTCTCAAAGATAGTTGAGAATGTGAGTACATTCATTTCTTCAACTGCTGATGTAAATCTTAAATTAACTAACAAAATACAAATCATCATAGTAACAAAAATGATTCAGTTAAAAATACCCTAGAAGTAAATAGTATCAATTTGAAAAATAATAAATTATGAAGAAGTTATATTGAGGAAAGATTTTTACTTAAAATAATTCAAATTCTCTAAAATTGGTAAGATCATATATTATGGTAAAATTATACAGTTCACAACATTGGTAAGAAGATAACAAGCATCCACAAATGAAAATTTCAAGTATCTACAACACTACATCTAACTTTAATTATGATCAATGAGTATGTAAAGTGGGTATCACATTTCTCCTGCAAAACTTCTAGCAAGTTTATGATGCCCTAACAGTAATGGGGACTCCCAGACTACATATTTTGGGCATTGTAAACAATGGCTAACAACGAGATTTGTCTTAGTCCTGTGAAAGTAAAGTTGAACAAGAGTTGAGAAAAATCACAAGTTGCTATCACTAAGTTCTTTTCAGAGGCAGACACTTGGTCTCTGGCCTTGTGTACTTACGTTGTCCATTCTTCATCCTCCATCCTTCTTCCAAGAGTTTTGTTAATTAGACACATAACTTTCACATCCGCAAGCTTTCTCTCTCTCTCTCTCTCTCTCTCTCTCTC
>LOEQ01001855.1:73454-85393 GCA_001685075.1 Bramus lutescens
CAGAAGGAGGGAGAAGATGAGCAAAGAAGTCAGGACCACAAGGGGTTGGTCCACTAACTGAGACAGTGTGCCTGTTCTAATGGGAGCTCACCAAATCCAGCTGGACAGGGTCTGAATAAGCTAGTGATCAAACCGGACTCTCTGATTGTGGTGGACAATGAGGACTGACTGAGAAGCCACTGATAAAGGCAATGGGACTTGTTTTATGGCATGTTCTGGCCTTTTGGAACCCTAGTCTATTTGGATGCACAGCTCCCTAGGCCTGGATGTAGAGGGGAGGGCCTTGGACTTCCCACAGGGCAGGGTTCCCTGTGCTCTCTCTAGCAGGCTTGGAGAGGGAGGAGGTGATGTGGGGGAGTGGGAGGGGATTGGGAGGAGGGAAGGAAGTGTAGATAATTGAATGGAAAAATAATAACAAAAATATCAATTTTATTTTGACTGGAACAGAAGTTTTCCCATTGTGATTAAATTCTCATTAAATTCTTTTAAGCTTCAAAACCAAGACATTTATTAAATTTTTGGAAGCAAATTTTAAATTTCTAAATGCACCCTACTAAGGTCCTGTGTGGTTCAACAACATGATAACATATGAACCCCTCCCCCACATTGCTTAACAGTGAGGGGAAAGAAATAATAAATGCAAGTAAATAAATATAGCTCACTTATTTCTTCAGTGTTTTAAAGAGAGTTTTTAGTAGTCTACACTAACTTACTAGATATATAAATGTCTGCATTGGAGATTTGGGGAGGATATAGCATGATAAAGACTTCTTTTGGCTTCAGACTGGAAAGTTAGTACATACAGATCTGTGTTTAAAATTCTTCTTGTATATGATATGGAGCGGTGGAGGGGAGACTGTGGTGACTTGGTTTTATCAAGAACATGAATTAGGATTGGTGAGATGGCCCAGCAGGTCAAGGAATATCCCACTAAGCTTAAATACCTGAGTGGAATCCTTGGGACCCACATGGTGGAGGGACAGAACCCATCGTTACAAGCTACCTTCTGACTTATACACATCTACACTGTGGCATAACAACCCCCCAACCAAATACCTAAATGAGTAAACATAATAAAATTCAATTTTTGAAAAATAGAAAAGAATCTGACTTCTCATCTAAAACTTCGAGGAAAGTACAGGTATTTCAATAGTGTGTGCTTATAAACTATGTAACAGACAATGAAAACACAAAAGCAGCATATCTACCCAATTCTGGACTCAAGCAACTCTCTCCTTCCGCTGAAAGGACAAATTGTGGTGCTGTCTAAAAATCAGACCTCACATTTTCAGTTTGCTTAAAGGACACAAGGTTAAAATATTCACATCTGCTTTTTGCAAAACTGTCTAATTTTTATTTTGAGATTTCTCTGTAAGTGCATACTTTATTTCTATTAAACCTCTCTGAAGAATACAGAAGCACCAAGGGAAGGATATCTCCACCTTTCTTCAAATAAGGTCTTTACTACACATTTTAGATGGTTATTTCAGTTAATTGAATCATTGAAACCTTACATGGAGGTCACTGCCACCATCTGTTAGAGCACACTACCATATAGCAGCATGCAATGCCCCTAAGCTCATGGTAGAATGTCCACATCTTCCACTAAGTGTAATCGTGTTGGAGACAGAAAGTCCTGGGACCTTTTCTCCTGTGTACCCTTTTCTTTTTCTTGCTTGTTGCCAGCCAAGAGGAAAGCTGTTGAAATTTTTGCTTTAGGAGCTTCTCTCATCTCAAACTAATTCTAATCATGCTTAGCATGCTTGTAGAAAAGCACATTAGGTATAAAATGAAGTGTATGTAGTTCTTATTGATGTTTTCATTGCCCATGGCTCTCTGATTGAAGCCTTTCTGTGTCAAATTTAATCTTCATCCCCAGTGACTTACAGGGAGAACTTGAATATTAATGCCTGGTCAAAGTCAAGGTCAGCAGAAGTTCTGTCATTTGAAGACTTTATTCATAGTGCTGTGGATATAGGATGGCTTCTGTTTCTCCCTTATTTTCTTTTACCTTAATGATTTAAGACTATAGCTGGAGAGATGGCTCAGAAGTTAAGAGCACTGTCTGCTCTTCCAAAGGTCCCAAGTTTAATTCCCAGCAACCACACTGTGGCTCATAATCATCTGTGATGAGATTTGGTGCCCTCTTTAGGAAGAGACCTGTCGGTTACCCTCATCAACTTGGACCATGAAACCCTATATGGAAGAGTTCAACAGAACCTCTATGTATGGACCTCCCATGCATGCTTCAGATTTGACAGGGCATAAATTTTATTCATTCATTCATTTCATTCATATCAAAGCAACTGAGAGTAGAAGTTCAAATGTTCTTCAGCTTAGAGAGTGTATGGGATTGGAACACTAACATTAGTCCTGACAACTAGGTCTGGCTTACAGCTAAATACCTCAGTGTCCTACGATTTTGGATACATTTGTTCTAATTTTCTAAAAGTTTAGTTTTCCTCTGCTTGAAGCTTTGTTGTCTCATATGGGAACGTCATTGAAAATCTAGGAAAGCATTCAATAGAATAGTGGAATGCGGATGATTTAAGAAGGATTATGAACTGAGTTTCAGTGTTCAGTGTGTGCAGAATCAGCTACTGAAGCACCATCTATATATAAGCATGTTTTTATTTTTATATAATTAAATATAATTATATCATTTCTTCTATCCCTTTTCTCCCTCTTACTACTCTCATGTTCACGCTGTCTCCCAGTTCCCTCCCACCCTCACAATCTCCTCTTCTTTAGCCATTGTTAAATATAAATCATATAAACACAACCTGCTGTATATGTTTCTAGGGCTGATGCTTTGATACTGGATAATTAAATCAGGGGGCTCATCTCTGGAGAAGACAAATTCTCCCCCTCTCTCAGTGACTGTTAATTACTTATAGCTCTTCACCTAGGCATACAGCCCTATGAAATATCTCCATGTACACTGTTATGTCAACTGGTGTTGGACTCGACAAAATCTTTTTTAGACAATCATGTAAAGCTATATTGGCGTAGCTTCACCGATGTGGAATTCCCCTCTGTAGTCTGGGAGTATATTTGATTACTATTGGTTAATAAAAGACCTGCTTTGACCTATGGCAGGTCAGAATCTAGCCAGGCTGAATGAGATATATAGAGAGAATAGGCAGAGTCAGAAAGATGCCATGCAGCTGACAAAGGAGGCAGATACCCAAGAAGCAAGAGGTAATAAATCACAAGCCTCATAGTAAAATATAAAATGATAGAAATGGGTTAATTTAAGATGTTATAGCTAGCTAGGAATATGCCTAAGCTATTCACCAGTCTTGTAATTAACATAGTTTCTGTGTGATTATTCAGGTCACAGTGGCTGGAGAACATACGCGAAGTCTCCACTTATACTTCCCTGCCATAGTTAGTAAAACCACACCGTCTCACAGAAGACTTCGCTATCCTCTGCCTTTTATAATCATTCACTTTTTTCCCCACTATTTTCTGAGCCATAGACAAAAGGGTTGTGTTGTAGATGTATCAATTGGGATTGGGCACCTCATGGTCAGTTGTTCTCTGCAGTTCTTTCTGTAATTGTCTCTGCCACAAAAAGAGGCTACTTTGCTGAAGGGAGACATTTACCTTGCTCTGTGGGTATAAGAAAAAGTATTTTGAAAGCAGTTAGGAATTATATCACTTAAGGGAAGTGGAGATAATAGAATCTCTTCTAAGATCTGTGATCTTACTTGTCATTTGTAATTGTCTAAGTTTACAGTACCAGTCAGGATGTCTCTCCTGTTAAGTTGCGATCAATTAGACAGCCATGGTTCTCATCAGGACAAAAGTGTTGCTTTTACACTTTTAGGAATATCTTGCCACAATGCTCATTGTTGTGGTTCAATAGCAACACAGCTGGGTAGGACAATTGATTCCTTTCCATCTTTATAGATTGCTTATCACTTTCTTGTACTATTACAGCACATTCACCAGGAGGAGTTTTTCATATCAGCAGCAGCTAAAGTCCTATGAGTTGTCTATATAATGTGTGTGGTGACTTCAGCTACAGTGACTTGTTCTTCACTGCCTGTGTGAACTGGACACATATTCAATAAAGAAGGGACTGGCTTGAGCACACCTCCTGTATTTAAGTCATGTTTCCAAAGAGATAACTGGCTTGAGTTGCTCAGGAAATGACACTGAGAATTTTAGAAAACACTTGCCATCACATTTGTAACCTTAAACTTTAAATTAAAGGTTTCTACATCAAATAAGAAACAAAAGAGAAGAAAGTTACAGGAGAAACTCTGCCAGCTAATTATTGGCAGAGAATTATCCAGAATACATAAAATCTCAAAACACAAACACCTAAAGAATACAAAGTACAGTAATAATTGGAGGCATGAATTGAACACCATTGAAATGACAAAATAAAATCATGAAAAGACTACAGCAACAACTCTCTTGCTGCTGTCATGAATAATGCAGCATACAGGTGAAGGTGAGCTATATGCTCTGTGAAGAACTACTCTATGTAAGAGAGTAATTACAGTGACAAAAAGAAATGTTAATGCTGCCATCACCATTAGTCTCTGAAATGGTAGGATAAATGGGAAAGGGGAAGGATGAGGTGGAGGTGCTGATTTAATGTTTCCTAGAACATGTGGAAAAGCAAACACATATTGGATCTATGCTAAGGAGCCCATTTTAGGATTAGGAAGTTGGAGAATTAGAGAGAGAGAGGGGGGGTAAAAGAAGCAGACAACCCACAGATCCAGCTCAAAATTTCAGTGGAATAGAAAATTCAAGGTTCATGGCCATGTATTCCTTATAAACAGCATGTCACAGGAGTAATCATCATGTCAGGATGCATCTATATGCAAACATACTACATTTGTACAATGTATACACAATACTTATTAATCAACTGTTTTTCAATATTTGAGAAAGGATCCATAAATTACACCAAGTAATCAATCACTCAAGACATTTACAAGATCAATTCTGCTCTACGAATACTTTCATTAAGACTTAATGACAGAGATTACTATGTTTATTTTCATTATTTAGGAATTGTCATTTGTGAAATGGCATTGGTTCATAATTTTAATCCAATACAATCCTTTTTGAATTGAAATAGGTGTACATACATGCACGTATATATATATATATATATATATATGTGTGTGTCAACATGCACATATGTATGTTCTCTCTTGTGAATAAAATTAATGACATGATTAATAAAAGCCCAAGAGTGACCCATTGTCCCTTCTAGTATTTGAAAGCACAGTGGGAAGGAAGTAGGCCCTCACAATATATGTGATATACAGTTGCCCTGGACTTTAACCATTCATAACTTTGCAAATATAGTTCATGATTCTTCTATAGGATACTCAGTTTACAGCACATTCCTATAGCAGCCAAAACCTACTAAGATGTTCATCTTTCAGTTGAACAAAAATATTGCCATTATGCTATAATTAATGTGGCATAGCTACTGGAAAATTATATGAAGAAAATTTGACATGAAATTCACAGAAAATAAAAAAGCTGACCAAACAATCTCTCACTAATTTAATAAGCTTATATAATCTGATCTCAAAACAAGGTCAAGACTCAGTAACTTTTGTTTTGAAGAGAGGTGTTTTACAACGCATCATCACCAAAACAACATTAAAATGATTCTCTTTGGCATGTAGAATTATTTCATGAAATCACTTTGTAGAAAAACATAAATATTTATATTAATATGTAGTGTTATTAAATATTGCTTTCAAAATGTCAAAACTAGGTGTCACTACACACATCCAGGAGAACCTGCCTCAGGTCCTTACTAACATTGTAACTTTCTAAGGATTCATAAGTTGGAAGAGGGAAGATCTATAAAATCTTAGTATCCTTTCATTAAATATGTTTTCAAACTTTTTGAGTGTATTTTTGAGTAGGTAATTTTGGGGGATACCTACTTATCATTTTTTATTAATTTTCTGCTAAAATAATCTCAACCATTATTTAAAATATACAAATACTTTATCAACGCATTGTGATATAAATATACTTTGCTTATCCTGTTTTCATGGATTTTGTTCATAAAAATATTATAAAGACATCTATGTACATAGACAATTTTGTCTATCAATTGTTGCTGTTTCTTTTCTCAATAATTCAGTTAATGCCATCTCAAAGACCAAAAAATGAATGTTTCTCCTTTATAAAATATATTATTAATATTTTATCAAAAAATAACTGAATACATAGTGTATTACAATATGGTGTTTTCAAAAATATACACTGTTCTAAATTAATATTCATCACCTTATTTATAGCATATATGATTTGAAATTCAGTCTATATTAATTTATAGTATTTCATTGTTAACTCTAGTAAATGTGCTATGCAGTGAACCTCAAAATCTTTTCTTCTTGAGTATCTGAAACTTACAAATGCTTATCGACCACTTTCCAGTTTCATCCTTCCTACCCTGAATTCCATTATTTCACTTGCTGTGTGTGATTTCAACTTGGTTCATTCTAAAGACAATTGTGATCATGTATTTACCCTTCTGCCTGGCTTTCTTTACTTAACATGTCGTTCCCACCATTCTTCCCTCCTTTTGAAAATGACCAAATATGGCACTGGCTAAAAAGGCAGACACTTTAACTAAGAGGATAGAAAAACTAGAAATTAGTTAGCATATTTATTAGTAATTAATTTTTTTCAAAATTGTCAATAATACATGCTAGACTACTATAGTATCTCCACTGAATGATGTTGGGGAAATGAGATACTCACATGTAGAGGAAGGAATCTGATCCCTGACTAAAGCCATGTATCATAAGTCAACCAATAATAGGTTAAAATATAAATTATAATTATTGAAGCTCCAAAACATTAGAAGAAAACATAGTGGAAATTTTTCACATTTGTCTGAAAATAATTTTTAGATATGACATAAAAGCATGGGTAACAAAGCAAAAACAGACAAACAAAAGAACATCAACTATAGACAGAAGTTTCTGTCCTGCCTGGTCCTGCAGCTGTTGAGCCCCAAATAAACACACAGAGGCTTATATTAATTATAAAATACTTGGCCTATCACTCAGACTTATTACTAACTAGCTCTTAAAACTTAAATTAATCCACAGTTTTTATCTATGCTTCCTCTGTATCTAGCTGGTGACTGACTCTCTGCCTTTCCTCTTTCCAAAATTTTCCTAGACTGGTCACCCCACCTATACTTCCTGCCTGGCTCCTGGCCAGTCAGTGTTTAATTAAACTAATATGAGTGACAAATCATTACAGTGTACAAGAGTATTTTCCCATAGCAATAAAGCTATAAGATTTCTATAATGGAACTAATTTATAAAGTGATAGTCAAATCTTAAAATAGATTTCTGCAAACTATGTATTTTATGTGGAAATAAGGTCTGAAATACATAAGAAAAGAATAATTCAACTGTGAGAAAATAATTATTTTAAACTTGACAAAGGACTTGAACTGACATTTCTCAGGAGGCCACATTCAGTAGATTGACAGGTACACAACAATGTTAAACATCAGTATTTATCGGTGACATATAAATGAAAATCACAAAATGATAGTACTCCATAGATGATATGATGGGTTTTGTTCAAAAGATGAAAATTTTGGGAAGGCTAAAAGAAGAAAAAAATGAAGTATCTTCTCACACATTACTGACAAGAATGTAAGAGAGCCTGGTAATTACAGAAAACAGTATATTTTCTCAAAAAATAAGACTGTAAGCAACCATGAGATCTACTAAATAATCCTATTTAAATGTGTACATGAAAACAAATACATTTCCTATGTCAAAGGGCTCTCTACACTCTAGTATTTATGGCTACATCTACAACATTCAAGAAGCTGCAAAACAAATGAGACTTTCAGTGAGTGTATGTATGTGAGTGTAGGTAGTGTGTGTGTGTGTGTATGTGTATGCACTTGCACAAAATAATTTTCAGCATTTAAAATGGAGAGGAATCTCCTTTTTACAATTTTAATGATTTTCTAAGTAAAATCAAAAATTTATTTGCAACATCTGCCCATCTCTAATCTTTTCACTCATAATTAACTATTTAATCCATAGACATATAAAACTACTTTTAGATTTGTAATATGGAATATAACTTTATAAGTTCCCATATCTCTTTATATCAATTGTTCAGTGTCATACTATTATGATTTGCTTTGTTACCTATTTTGATGACATTTATTGATTAAAGATTGATTTGATCTTCATTCCTATGTACAAAAAGTAGATTTAGCTCACAGTTTTATTCAAAAAAGGCATAATTTTCACATAAATCTTAATTACTTAGTTATTAGTATTATCTTATTTTATTTTTAATCCTTTCAATATGGACTATTCTCTGAAATTATTTTCTTTTACTCCCTGTAACGTTCTTTTAATGACAAAACAGAGAACCTATGTCTCCTCTTTTCTGAAGTGATATTGTCACTTGCTCTTATAACATTCTGTCTTTTATTTTATAGTACAACAAAAAACTCAACTCTTCATACTTATTTGATCTAAATTTATTCTTTGATGAGCTTCAGTAATGAATATGTTCTGTTTTATTCCACAATCTGCTGTACCCTCCACACACCTCCTCTTCACCAAGCACTTCTGGTTCAGAGTTGTTCACCTGAACAACTCCCACTTCTGGTCTGAGCTTTACAGGGCCCACTTTCATCTGAAGATGAATGAAAACTACAGGAAGAAGTTAGCATTTCTCTCCTCTCTCTATTTATGTTTGTACTATTAGCTCTCACCATTTTCCTGTTTGAGAAAATATCATCCACTTTCATATTAGTTATGACATGAATATTGAATCCTAGGAATTAAAATTCAAGCGAACAGCTTTAATTTAATCAAGTAATTACAGAAGCCCTATTTTTTCACCAGTTAGATGAAATATCTGTCATTATATTCTCAGATCCAAGGCTGTAATTAAAGTAAGGTTTGCTATTAAAGGTAGGAATTGATTACTTTGCAAAAGAATAACAAATAGAAATAAATCCATGAGCCCAATTTGATGGTTGCTTGAGTGTAGTGTGTAAAGAAGGTATTTACATAAAACTTGAAAGACTCCATGCACTGGCTTTGTGGGAACCAAGTGTGTGTGGATGCTCACCTTTGTAGACCTGGATGGAAGGGGGAGGACCTTGGACTTCCCACAGGGCAGGGAACCCTGACTGCTCTTTGGACTGGAGAAGGAGGGAGAGGGGGAGTGGGGGAGGGAAATGAGGGGAGGGGAGGAGGTGGAAATTTTTAATAAAAATTAAAAAAGACCAAAAATAACTTGAAAGACTTAAATCTAGGAAAGATTGCTTAAATAAGAAGAGAAATTTTCCAAGAATCATGGTATCGACCATCTTCTATGTCTTTTTTAAGACTGCTCTGGGAGCAGTAGGCCTGCCTAGATAGTCCACTTCTTGGACAGCTCATCAGACCAGCTTTATTCTGCATGGTTAATTGATGCATAGCCTGTGAACATACCAAGATGAACTAAAGATTCATCAGAAAAGATAGGTTTGTAAAATCAAAATCATTAGAACCCAAGATAAAGGGCAGATGTTGAGTTAAACACAACTACAGCACTGTTTTTTAAACTCTAATTTAAAGATATCGAACCATTCCAGGCACAGATTATCAATGTGACTTTTAAAATTCTATTATAAATTTACCTTGGGTATTGAGAAAAATAACCTGCTGGTTTGGAAGTTGTGTGTTTTTTCCTGATATTATCAATAAAATAAATTCAATGTTATCTAATAAAATAAATAAATAATAAAATAAATTCCCATATCTAATCCCAGGTTGCAAAACTTCAGCTAGTAAAGGATGCTGTGGTTTCCTCATACTTATGTAACCATAACAGAGACTACATTTGGTCATATATTCTCCCAAATCTAAGATTTAATTGTTAAATGTAATAATATCTTAAAATAAACTTTATTAGTTCTTTGAAAATTTCATAGAAAGTGTTTTTAACATATTCAGTTTCTACTCTCAACACATTGTATATCCGCTATTTACCTATCTACCAACTTTCTGTCCTTTCTCTCTTTTTTTTATATTTCACAAGTCCAATCTTTGCTGATCTTTGCTATTTAGCTTTCTACTGAAGCCTTATCTACTAGAAAATATACTATTAAAGAAAAATGACTCTTCCTTTACAGTTAGCTCTCAATTGCCAATAGCTGCTCAGCTAGGGTAGACCTTCTGGTCCACCTCCCCTCTCTATCCTGGGATTTGGTCTTGAAACCATTTTTAATGGTCATAGAAAATTTCTGCAACAAACAATGCAATCAACTAAGGAATAAGACAACTTGAAAAATGAGAGAAATATTTGAAAATCAAATCAACTATTTTTAAGAAATTAATATCCAAAATTTATAAACAACTCTAAAATTCAATTATTAAAATGACCAATGTTCCAAACAAAATGAGAAATTAAACTGAATAAAAATGTCTTCAACTAAAATTTATGTTATTCTACCATACCTTTGGAGATTTGTATACACCACCGCCCAATCAGTCTATTCCTCTATATGTAATTTCCCTGGGTCTATGGACTATAGTTTGATTATCATTTACTTAATATCTACATATAAGCAAATACATACTATATTTATCTTCCTGGGTCTGCTTTACCACATTCATGATTATGGTTTTTTCCTAGTTCCATTCATGCCTGTAAATTTCATGGCCACTTTTTTAAGCAAATGTGTGATACTCCACTGTACCACGTTTGCTTTACCCATTCTTCTATTGAGAGACATCTCTGTTTCCAATTTCTGGCAACTGTGAATAGCACATCAGTGAACATGGTTGAACAAGTGTTCTTGTGGTAGGGTAAAGAGTCCTTTGGGTACATGCATGAGTGGTGTAGCTGGATTATGAGGCAGACAGACTGTAATCTTTTGGAGAAACTGTCACATTGATTTCCATAGTGACTGTACAAGTTTTCATTCCCACCAGCAATGGAAGAGTGTTCCCTTTGTTCCACATCCTCACCAGCATGAGCTGCTACCTGTGTTATTAATCTTAACCATTCTGACAGATGTAAGGTAAAATCTCAAAGTAGTTTCAATTTATAGTTCACTGATGACTAAGGATGCTGAACATTTCTTTTAGTGTTTCTCAGTCATTTGTATTTCTTCCAATGAGAATTCTCTGTTTAAAACTGTACCCAATTTTTAAAATGGATTGTTTGGATTTTTGATATCTAGTTTCTTGACTTCATTATATATTTTTGATATTAGTCCTCTACCAGATATGGAGTTGGTAAAAATACTTTCCCATTTTGTAGGCAGACACTTTGTCTGGATGACATTGTTCTTTGCCTCATAGAAACTTTCAGTTTCACAAGATCACATTTATTGATTTTTAAAAATTTTTTATTGAAAATTGATTCTTCTTTCATACAATACATTCTAAACACAGCTGCTCTCCCTTCATTTTTTCCAGCTTCCTGTTCACCTCCCCTCTCTCCCAGTTCTGTATCCTCTTCAGAAAAGATCAGGTCATCTTTTATTAATCAATGATTGTAGCACCTGTACTATAAAGACGCTCTATTCAGAAATCTTTTCTTCTGGGATGAGACAGCTAGAACTGAGGGGTATTTGAGTGGTGGTATGGAAACCTAATGCAATGGAAACTTTCAAAAATACATGTTTTATCCTATTTTACTTAATTTTGTTACATTTTGTTATTATTTGTTAGATGTCTGTTCTTTTCTAATGATAGACAAAAATGGAGTTGATATGAATTGGAAGGGATGTGAGTAGAAACCAGGAGTCAAGGGCAGAGGAATTTTAATCAGGATTTAGAGTAAGAGAAGATAATCTATTTTCAATAAATGGAAAATCATTAGATTATATGCATACTCTGTTTGGACTTGAGTTTTGTGCATGGTGATAGATATGGATCTATTTTTATTCTTCT
>LOEQ01001855.1:89616-100352 GCA_001685075.1 Bramus lutescens
ATGAATACAATTTGTGTGTTGTTATTTCGGGGTATAAGCTGGCCATGCGGGAGCCGGGTGGGACGAAAAGCAGGCCCGCTCCCCTCATCACTACACTGGTCCCTGGCAAGAACTGAACTAAGAGAAGCACATTTCTACTTGGTAGACTCAAGGTTCTTTAGGGCAAGGTGTATCAGACATGCATCTCAGAAGTCTATTGACAGGTCTGAAGAAGGGATCTGTTGCTATTATTTGTTTTCTATTGTTTTTTGCATGGGTAAATTTCTTGTTGATGTTTTGGGTCATGTGTTCAATCTAGATCTGAAGCATTACAGAATAAAGGGAAACCCTGATATCAGATAAGCTTTTATATGGTTTAGACAATTTTAAGTTGGATCTTAAACACAAAGATAGTAAATCTGCAGTAATTCCATTGACATCAACACATAGCATTTCCTAAAAGTTTATTATCAGGTAGATGATGCTCTTCCAGTAGCACTGAGTGACTGTTTATGGAGTGGAATGAAGGAAGGAAGTGAAGAGAGAAATCCCCATTAGCAGAAAGTTACAAGTTTAACCTATTGAATGAATATAATTTTTCTATGGGAAAATAAAATAGCAACCTTGCAACATTGTTATGGGATTAAACAATGTGTGAAATAATAGGGAACATAGAAAAATCAATAACCCCTGCAATTATTACAAATTATGAACATTGAGGAAAGATTAGAAAACATATTTCAGGGTTTGGAATACTAGTATTACCTAAATGTTAGAAGACAAAATAAATAAAGACCAACTAGCCTTTATTAGCAAATATATAAGCAGTATGCTCCAAGGCCATGCTGCATAAAAAGTGTGTGAGTTTTAGTTTTAAGACTAGCTAAAAAGGGAAGTGCTTCAGGAGGGAAAATTCTGTCTTGAACACTAGAAGTAGGTGAAGAGAAGAGTTTGGACTAAGGAAACAAAGTGTTTGACAACAAGAAAACATTTGAGGACCAACAGAGATAAAGGAAGATATATAGATTAGGGATTTGCCTAAAAGCACTAGCATCTGAAACTTTGGAAATAGATAGGTTTAACCAAGGATATAAGAGATAAAGCGATTAA
The DNA here is from genome assembly GCA_001685075.1 of Bramus lutescens. Lineage (NCBI taxonomy): Eukaryota > Metazoa > Chordata > Mammalia > Rodentia > Cricetidae > Bramus > Bramus lutescens. Next base: position 90,706 of record LOEQ01001855.1, read on the forward strand.
AATACTTACAGCAAAGATTAAAAAATGTTTATATTTTTTAGATGAATTTATAAAGAGGAGTCAGGAAGTCTTCAGCATTGTAGAGAGCTTGCTAAAGTTCAGTAGTTCCCTCATACACAAGTTTAGCTAATGCACAGACATAAAAGCATTCAAGAATGAGCTACTCTGTGTGTATGTGTATGAATTTGACTTTATATACATATATATATACACATACACACACATATATATATATATATATGGATATATGCATGATTACAGTTAGCTAAGATTCACTATCAAATTGGGGAGACAAACAAATGAGTATTCTATTATAAATTATGTGATAAATTGAGGTATGTATTCACATGTGGAAAAAATATGAAAAGTTTCACAGCAACATGAGGATACAAATATACATATGTAAATTTCTATCAGTTAAACAGCAGTCCAAGGGAGGTGACAGGCTATGTTGAGGCGAGAGAATGAGAAAGGGCATGTAATAATTGAAGCAATATCCAACTTGGAAAATATACAATATCAAAAATGTCACAAAAGAAAAAGATTTCAAAATATCAATTGAAAAAGACCATCAGACTTGTTAAATAAAAGCAGTATACATAACTATTTAGAAGACCACACTGACCAGAACCAGTGAGTAACCCACCTGTCTGCAGAACTGCACCCATCTCAGGATTTGTCCCCCATGCTCCTTCTCCAGGCCCATGCCATCCCATTTCATCCCTGGCCCTAATGCTGCTGAGCTCTGCTCCTAACCCCAGCAGACTTATGTGAGTTGAGGAACAGACCACAGGTGTCCCAACGTGTCAGTGACTGTCCTGCCCTGTGACCTGCCCCCTTCCATCTCAGCAACAGTACCACCACTGGGGCCTGCAGCAACTTCAGAGGAATCCCACTCTTCTGCTGCTGCCCTCACCAGTGGAGGAGTAGGTGAGTGACTAGCCTGTCAACTGGCCTACTGCCATTCCCTGGGCTCTGTTTCCCTAAGACCCACATTGATTCCCAACCCCTCCCACCTCATCATCCTTCCCTATACCAGACCTTACCCAGAAATACATTGGACTCCACAGGTTCAAATGTAGTCCATGCCAATCCAGTTGGAAAAACAAATTTCATGGGTCCAGGTAGAGTCCAGGTACAACCCCAGCAGCTCTACTGGAGACCAGGCTGGTCCTGTGTACCCTAGAAGAAGAGTCAGGTTTTTATTGCGCCCAAGCCGGTTATAGAGATGCAAGAAGATTTCAATTTTCCTGGTGGCCAAAACTGATTAAGGGTCCCAAGGCTTTCAAAACACCAGCAGATAAACATATTATTATTTGCTAATCAATATTTTCCATAGAAAATGAAATCCTTAGTGGTTTGAAACTTTATTTTGGGGTAAGCAGTTATTTAATCATCCAATATTTGAATATAGGAATCTTTGTATTGTATTCTAATTGGGGAATAATTTTAAACTATAATTTAAAATATAGAAGATTTGACACCCTACTGGACAAGAAGACATATCAGTCACCAAAACCCTTGACCACTCCAAGGAACAAAATACCCATCTAACAAACACAAAAACAGTAATCAATGCTTAGACCTATAGTCATCCCAAATCCAGATGCCTAATGCCAGTGTAAGAAAGCAATCAATAAAATAAGGAGCAATTTGTTACCACCAGAACCCACCTATTCTATGACAGCAAAACCTAAACATTCCAATGCAACTGAAACACAATAGAGTGACCTTAAAAATAACTTTAAGAAGATGATAGAGGTCATTAAGGGGGAATGAAAAAATTCCTTAAAAAACTGAGGAAAAGACAAACAAAGATGGATGAAATCAATATATCTCTTAAGGACTATCAAGAAAACACAGTGTACTGAAAGAATTAAAGGTGTTCAAGACCTGAAAATGTAAATAGACACAATAAAGAAAACACAATTTGAGGAACTTCTGGAAATACAAAATCTAGTTAAGCAAACAAGAAGTAAAGATGCAAGCATCACCAATAGAATATAAGAAATGGAGGGAAGAATCTCAGGCATTGAAGATACAACAGAGAAAACAGATTCATTGTTCAAAGAAAGTATTAAATCTAAACAATTTCTGACACAAAACATCCAGGAAATCTGGGACACTGTGAAAATATTAAACTAAGAGCAATAGAAATTAAAGAAAGAGAAGAATCCCTGCTCAAGGGCTCAGAAAATATATTCAATAAAATCATAGAAGAAATTTTTCCCTACTTAAAGGACACACTTATAAACATATAAGAAACTTACAGGGTACCAAATAGACTGGACCAGAAAAAAATGCCCACTAGCCACACATTAATCAAAATACTACTAATAAAACAGAATAAAGAACAGATATTTAAAAATGAAAATAAAAGGTCATGTCATATATAAAGACAGACCTATCAGAATTACATCTGATTTCTCAATGAAGACTCTAAAGCCAGAAGAACCTGTATAGATATCTTTCACATTCTAAGAGACCATGATCAACCTGACTATTAGACAAACCAAAAGTTGCAATCACCATAGATGGAGAAAACAAGAAATTTCATGACAAAGTCAATTTTAATCACTATCTGCCCACAAATCCAGCCCTACAGAAGATACTAGAAGGAAAACTCCAATGCACAAAAGTTAATTGCACCTTTGAAAACTAGTCAATAGATAATCCCACACCAGCAAAACCCAAAGAAGGGAAACACATAAACATACATACACATAAACATATACATACATACATACATACATACATACATACATACATACATACATACGCACATACATACACACACCACCACCACTGACAACAACAAAAAACAGGAACTAGCAATTACTGGTCATTAATATTTTAATATCAATAGATTCAAATTGCCAATAAGAAGACACAGACTAATAGAATTGATTCAAAAACAGGATCCATCCTTTCGCTGCTTCCAAAAATCCCACCTCCACTTTAAAGAAGGCATTACTTCAGAGTTATTGGTTGGGAGAAGATTTTGCAATAAAATGGACTTAAGAAGCAAGTTGGTGTAGCTATCCTAATGCCCAAAAAATAGACTTCAAACCAAAATTATTCAAAAGAGATGGAGAAGGAAATTTCATATTCATCAATGGAAATGCCATCAAGATAATATCTCAATTCTTAACATCTATTTCCCAAATATGAAGGTACCCACATTTATGAAAGAAACATTACAAAAGCTTAAATAACATATGGAACCCCATGCATTAATAGTGCAAGACTTCCAACACCCTACTCTTGTCAATGGACAAGTTGTCCAAGTAGAAAATAAACAGAGAAATAACAAAAATAACAGATTTATGAGTTGAATGTATCTAACAGATTTCTATAAAATGTTTTACCCAATCAACAAAGAATATACATTTTTCTCAGAACCTCACAAAGCCTTCTCCAAAATTGACCACATACTCAGTCACCAAGCAAGTCTTAACAGATACAAAAAATTGGAACAATCCCCTACACCGTATCATATCATCATAAATTAGATTTCTTGTTCAACAGCACAAACTACAGAAAGCCTACAAACTCATGGAAATTGAGTAAGTCTCAACTGAAGTACCACTGGGTAAAGGAAGAAATAAAGAAGAAAATGCCTTCTTAGAAATCAAGAAAAATGATTGCACAATATAACCAATCTTATGGAAAGAGTACTAAGGGGAAAATTCATAGCATTACATGCATGAAGAATTTGGAGATAGCTCATACTAGCAGCTTAACAGCGCATCTGAAAGCTCTAGAACACAAAGAAGCAAGCACAACAAAGAAAAATAGATGGCAGGAAATAATCAAACTGAAGACTAAAATGAGCAAAATAGAAACAAAGAGAGCAATCCAAAGAATCAATGAAAAATAACGTCAGTTCTTTGAGAAAATCAACAAGATAGACAAACCCTTATCCAAACTAACTAAAAAGCAGAGAGAAAATATCCACATTAACATCAGAAATGAAAAAGGGGACATAACTACAGGCACTGAGGAAATCCAGGCAATCCTTGGGTCGTACTTTAAAACGCTATACTCCTCAAATGGAAAATCTAAAAGAAATGGATACCACATACCAAAATTAAATATGAATCAAATAAAAATTTAAATAGATTTATAACCCCTAATGGAAAAGAAGCAACCATTAAAAGTTTTGCAATCAAAAGTAACCCATAATCAGATGATTTTAACACAGAATTCTAACAGACTCTCAGAGAAGAGTTAATACATGCACTCCTCAAAGTTTTCCACAAAACAGAAACAGGAAAAGCACTGCTACATTCTTTTTATGAGGTAATGGTTACTCTGATACCCAAACCACACAAAGACTCAACAAAGAAAGAGAATTAAAGGCCAATTTCTCTCATGAACATTGATGCAAAAATACTCAAAAAAATTGGTAAACTGAATCCAATGCTATACCAAAAAGATTACCCACCATGATCAAGTGGGCTTTATCCCAGACATGGAGGGGTGATTCAACATATGAAAATCAGTCAAAACAAATCCACCATATGAACAAACTGAAACATCAAATCCACATTATCATTTCATTAAATGTTGAAAAAGCCTTTGACAAAATTCAACACCCCTTCACGATAAAAGTCTTGGAGAGATTAAGGATACAAGAAATATGCCTAAATATAATAAATGCAATATCTTACAGATAACATTAAACTAAAAAGAGAGAAGCTCAAAGCAATTCCACTAAAATCAAGAATTAAACAAGACTGTTCACTGTCTCCATATCTATTCAATATAGTGCTTGAAGTTCTAGTTAGAGGAATAAGATCACAAAAGAAGATCAAGGGGATATAAACTTGAAAAGAAGAAGTCAAACTTTCACTATTTGTAGATGATATGATAGTATACATAAAAGATCCCAAAAATTCTACCAGGAAATTCCTACAGCTGATAACACCTTTAGCCAAGTGGCTAGATACACGTTAACTCAAAAAAAATGAGTAGCCTTCTCATATACAAACAATTACAAGGCTGAGAAAAAAATCAGGGAAACAACATCCTTCATAACATCCATAAACAATAAAAATATCTTGGGGTAGCTAATTAAAGAAGAGAAAGACCTGTATAACAAGAACTTTTAGTCATTGAAGAAAGAAATTGAAAAAGGTATCAAAAGATGGAAAGATCTCCCATTCTCTTGGTTTGAAAGGATTAACATAGAAAACATGGTCATTTTTTTTTTACCAAATGTAATCTACAGGTTCAATGTAATTCCCATTAAAATCCAAAACAATTCTTTACAGACATCGAAAGAACAATAGATACCTTAATATGAAAAAGCAAAAAACCCAGGATAGTTAATACAGTCCTGTACAATAAAAGAACTTCTAGCAGTATTGCAGTATCACCATCATGATCTCAAGGTCTACTACAGATAGAGATATAGTAATAAAAACAGTATGATATTAGCATAAAAACAGGCAGGTGGATCAATGGAAGTGAATTGAAGATTTTGATATTATCCAGACTCCAATGGACACCTGCTTTTTACAAAGAAGCCAAAATTATAGGATGGATAAAAAGATGGCATCTTCAACAAATTGTTTTGGCATAAATGGATGTTGGTGTGCAAAGGTATTCAAATAGATCCATATCTGCTATACTACCCTGCACAAACCTCAAGTCTAAGTTGATCAAAGACCTCAATATAAATTCAGTTACACTGAAACTGAGAGAAGAGAAACTGGAAATAGACATGAAATGCACTGGCACAAGAGACAACTGCCTGAACAGAACACCAGTAGCACAGTCACTAAGACTGACCATTAGTAAATGGGAAATCATGAAACTGAAAAGCTCTTGTAAGGCAAGGGACACTGTCAATTGGACAGAATGGGAAAAGAGCTTCATCCATCCCACATTTGACAGTGTGCTGATCTCTAAAATATATAAAGAACTGAAAAAAGTAGACATAAAAAACAAATAATCCATTTATAAAATGGCATAATGACCTAAAGAGAAAATTCTTCATCATCCTTAGCCATTAGGAAAATGCAAATCAAAATAACCCTGGGATTCCATCTTAAACCTGTTTGAATGGGTAAGAACAAAATCACAAATGGCTGCTTGTGCTGGAGAGGATGTGAAGCAAGAGGAACACTGCTCCATTGCTGCCAGGAGTACAACTACTTTGGAAATCAGAAAATTGGGAATCAATCTACCTTAAGACCCAGCTATACTACTCTTGGGTATATACCCAAAGGATGTTTATTAATTCCATAAAGAAATTTACTTAACTATGTTCATAGCAGCTTTATTTGTAATAGCTGGAAGCTGGAATGTCTTTTTACCAAGAAACAGTAAAAAAAAAAAAGGTATATTTACACAATGGAATATTACTCGGATGTCAAAAGTAATGATGTCAGGAAATTTTGAGACACGTGGATGGATCTATAAAAAATCATCCTGAATGAGGATGATTCAGACAAACTCGGTATGAGCTCACTTAAATGTGGATATTATCTGTAAAGACAAAGGATAACCATGCTACAATCCACAGACCCAGAGAGGCTAGGTAACAAGGACAGTCCAAGTGGGTGAGGGAACACATGGATCTTCCTGGGAAGGGAAAATAGGAGAGATCTCCTGAGTGAACTGGGAGGAGGGAATAGGAACATGAGGGATCAGGTTTGGGGTAGAAGAAGGGGGAGAGTATTCAAAGAAATGTCTTGATGAGGGAGCTTTTGTGGGGGACAGGTAGAAACCTGATGCAAAGGAAACTCATGAATCTCAAAGGGAAAAAGTTAAAAAAAAAGAAAAGAGAAACTCATCAATCTACAAGGATGATCCCCCCTCCAGACAAGACTCCTAACAGTAGTGGAGGATATGTTGTCTGAACTGGCCCTCTCCTGTGATCAGATTGGTGACTACCGCAGCTGTCATCAGAGAGTCTTCATGAAGTAGCTAATGGAAGCAGATACAGAGACACACAGACAAATGCTAGTTTGTACTAGGGGAATCCTATTGATCAGAGGGAGGAAGAATTGTAGGAGCCAGAGGAGTCAAGGATATCACAAGAAAACCAACAGAAAAAAACGAAACTGGCTTATAGTTACTCAAAGAGTGTGAACTTGAACTAACAAGCCAGGAGCCAACACAGAACTTACCTAGGCCCTCTACACATATGTGAAAGTTGTATAACATGGTCTACTGGAGGGACTCCTAACAATGGGAGTAGGGGCTGTCACTAATGCTTTGACTGGCTCTTGGGAACCTATTCCTCATACTGGATTGCCTTGCCCACCCTTAATACAAGGGGACGTGCTTAGTCTTACTGCAACTTGATGTGCCATGCTTTGCTGATGCCCATAAGAGGCTTCCCCTTTCTAAATAGAAACATAGGAGTAGACTGGGGGGATGGAGGGAAGGTGGAAAGAAGGGATGGGAGGAGGGGAGGGAGGGAAAAGTAATGTCGAATGTAAAATAAATAAATAAATAAAAGAAATATTAAAATTAAAAATAAATCTTTGAAAATTGTTCAAACAAAAACATAAATGATAAGATATCTGATTATTCATATATATGTCCTTGCTGTCACATATGCCATTACCATGCTACAGAGTTAAGGACAAGTTCACATTATGGTTCTCTCTCTAAATGCAGGTGGAATTATATTTGGAAATCAAGAAATAAAATGAGTTAGTTAGTGCTTATCATTCCTACACAATTGCTACATTTAATAGGCACAATTTGTGATATGCTAAATCTCCATTTTAAAGATGAAAGATTTTGAGATATTAGAGTTTTAAATAATGTATTTAACATTGAGTAGTCAGAATCTGAACCCTCTCTGTGCAGGGCTGAAGGGCCTGTGCTTTCTCCACTACCATCTCAGGGGAGAACTGCATCAAAACAGGAGGAAGCAGGAAGCTACATTAAAGAGTGAATGGGATCAGGAGCAAAAGCTTTCCCTGTAAATTGAATCCTTTCTAGCTAAACCATCTGAGAGAAATAAACACAAAATCTATAAAAGAAAGTTGTCACACACAACAAAAGTAAAAATAAAACACAAAGAGCATCAATAATGCTCCATCAGCAATACAGCACAGCTTTGGGCACTCATGGGTCCTGCGGTGTTTTCTGTCACCTACTTGACTCTGTGACAGATATCTGAAAGACAGTATGGTGAGAGTGAATCTTTCTTTCCTTTCTCCAACATCACCAGTGTCTTACTAGTGTTTTCTAGTAAGCCTTCCTTGTAAAGTACTTACCACATAGACACAAGGATGTGAGTCAGACAGCTAGCCCCCATCTTACATGCCAAGCATGAAGACTTGGGTCTAGATTCCTGGTGTTACTGAAGCAGAAACTGGAGGATCCCTGAGAAAAGCTTACCAGACAGCCTATTCTACTTAGTGAACTCCAGGCCATTAATGTCCTTGTGCCACAATACAGGGTGGACAGCACCCAAGGAACAACAATGAAGCTCTTTTCTGGTCTCCATATGAACACAGTCATGCAACTCCCAAAACATGACCACACAACATACCTACATACATACACACTAAACAGTTGTACACTTACTAGCATTACAAATGACAACACACAAATAACATATTGTGTGTTACTATATATATATATATATATCTTTTGTAAGATGCAGCTAGTATTTCTCAAAGTCATGCACTTGCCATAATTATAAACTCAATGGTGAGAATCATAGTGATCACTAGCAAGTCACTGTCACTGATTTCTGTGTAATTAGAAAGATGTTGCAAGAACAGCACCAACTCTTCAAGGAGTGTTTCCTAAAAGTGACTAATGCATGTCAAAATGAGGATAAGAGGATGTAATATATAAATTGTTTTGATGTATTCAACTAGATAGTTTATCGCCCACCCATCAGAAACAAAACAAAACAGGAGAAGAGCTATAGGAATATCCTAGAGCTGGTAATTAACCTGCTGCTGAAGTTGGCACTAAATCTCCCCAACACATTCCTGTCCCGCAGACTCCTCAAAGAACCTGTCCATGAAGAATGCTTATTTTCCACTGGGTAAGATGCTGTGACAGTGAATGATTCCACAGTTCACCCAAAGGATTGAACCACTTTCCTTTTTGGAAAAAGTCCAGACTTCAACATGAAACTGCATCCCATCATTACACTGCAGAAAGTAACATATGGCCCAGTGTCTCCACAAGGCTATAAATGGACTTTCTGCTAAAGAACTTCCTTGGGAGATTAAACAGTACTCTTCAGTGTTGCTAAAATTTATATCATGAGAATAAAACAGCCATAAACTAATAAAACAATATATCAAGGTATTTTTACAAACATGCTATCTGGTAAAATACAGTATGTGATTATCGTTCATAGAAAGTATAGCCTTATTTAACTGGCAAATAACATGAGGATTAATAACTATATATGATTGACAGGGCTGCTAAAATCCAGGATGCTGGTCTGAAAATTTTTTCTCAAAACAGTTCTTTGTCCTTTGTTGTTGCTATTTTCAAGGTACATGGAAAGAGACAGAGAGAACATGAGAGGGAGAGGGAGGGAGGGAAGAAAAGAGGGAGGTGTAGTGAAAGGGGAGAGAGCCTGCTTTTCATCCCGCCCAGCTCCCACATGGCTAGCTTATACCCTGAAATAACAACACACAAATTGTATTCAT